>VMBQ01008310.1:0-26002 GCA_007657795.1 Dreissena rostriformis
GTCCAAAATAATCTTCATGAATCAGCATGCATTTTTTCAGAATAGTCTGGTTCCTTTGGCTTTCAGGTGAGCGCCTTAGGGCCTGATGCCCTCTTGTTTTAAGTTGCAGACAACTGCATATTGTCAGGTGCTTTCTGATTTGAAATGTTTTTGTCATCTTTTATCAGCTTATCTTTTACTGCAATCAAAGGTCAAAGTAGCATTCAAGAATATATTGGTTACGCAAATGTTATTGTTTTCATAGGCATTGTTTGAAATTTATTGCAACAAATATGGTAAAGGGAAGGTGGTAGAGGTAAGAACATTTTCAGGACATTCCCTTGTGACTGGCACCTTGATATAAGGTGAAAGTCCTGAAATGTTCTATTTCAACACACAATATGTTTCCTGGGGCACTTTCAATATAACAAGATTAAAGAGAGAGATCATCTTTACTAAACATGTACATTCAATAAAGAATCAATAAAAAAAACTCACCTTTTTGTGCACTCAAAGAGTGGGATGCATTAAGCATTGCACTAACTGTCCATCCGTACATCTGGAAAGTTGTTTTTTAACCCCTCTTTAACTACTTGATGGATGATCATAAACAATTTGGGATGTGATTAGTTTTGGCAGAATTATGGCAAATTGTCTATTTTTGCACTAAAGATAATATGTGTTCAACATTTTGTGTTTTCAAATCCTCTGTAACTTCTGGGTTAATCTCGCTAACAATTTTGTTTGAATAACCTTCAATGTGCCTATTCTCGAAAGGAAAGGAATGTTGGCTGCGATAAGTTTGGCATTATAATAGCCATTTATCTTTGTCCACTGTAGAGTCTGCAACACATTATTAGTTTCTAGGTACCTGGTGCTTTACATGGGGAAAATATTGCTGATATTTCTGAAATACTTTGCAGTGTCCATTCCAGGATTTAAAAAAGATGGGGGAATTTTACTGATAATTCTTATATTACAAAAAATGTATGACATTTTTCCTTCTTTGTCTATGTAAAAAAATCCCCCCTCCCATGCAAAATATGGGGGAATCTTCAATAAAAGGGCGTGAATCCCCCCATCCCCCTTCCTAGAATAGACACTGACTTTGTTCCTTATTATTTATTCTTGGGAAGTTTGAGCGAAGTAAAATCATCCATTTTATGTTCATTTGTTCACTTGTATGGCCAAGGAATAAGTAGGTGAAGGCTGGCTTATTTGTGCGAAATTTATGTACACTATAGAAATGAAAATGTGCTATTAATGTATTTAATCACTGTAGGAATTGAGCCAGAGATCTACACGATTAATTAATCCTGCACTCTTATATAAGAGCTGTCAAAGATAATGACGGAACGTAGAAAATATGATGAAATGCCATATTTAGACCTGTACTAGAAAATAGCAGTCATAATGGCAGAAATGACACTTTCTCTCCAGGTTGGATGGTGTAACATCAAAATGTACAATATTGTATTTCACAATAAAACAGAACAATCATGTTATGGATTTCCTCTTTAAAATGTCACTCTTGTTTATATAATACATTATAGTGAGAACTGCGTCATTGAAGGTGTTTATTATACATGAAACCATATAAAGATATCAAATTATCACCCAACTTATGAACCTATAGAAAGATTTTAGGATAATGACCATCTTAATATACAGAACAGTATTATTGCATCTGTAACTGTGTTAAAGCCCCGTTCCTCCAAAGATTGTTCTTTGTATATTTGAAAAGAGAATCAGTTTAAATGAAAGTAAACTAAGTTTATCCACTATTAACCATTTTATTTGTAGGAAATGTATTTTATAATTTTCATGTTAAAAAAAAACACTAGTGGCGGATAAAATTTACACTTTACTGTTGGCATGGTAATGTATTTAAGTAATGTTTATCTTAAAAAATACTGGGTGCAGATAGAATGTACACTTTACTGTTGGCATTGTACGAACAAAGTCGACTTATGTGCTCCACAGGCATCCATTATCTACAGCTATTGCCTGTTTAAAGACTGTATAATTAGTACCAAATTGTTACTCTTTGACTAATTTCAATGAAATGTTATGTATTTTGGTCAAGATGTCAATTATTTTTTGAAAGTATATGAAGAGTGGTTAGTAAAACAAGGCATAAAGACTTGATTGTCTCTTGCTATTGTGAGTTTTTATAAAATGTTTGCAAAACTGTGTTATTTTGAAATTGCATGTTTAATGTTTCTTAAAAGGGCCAGATGCCAGATAATGGTTTCATTAAATTGCATTTATGGCAAATAGTGTTTCCATGCATAATTGTATTGCTTTACACTCACTTTTCAGTTGCCCATTCAACCCAGAAGCCATGGCAAGGGCTATTGTAGGTCGTAGTCATGGTGCAGATGACAGTGGTCTGCCAACAGGAAATACGGTCCACAAGCCTCACTTCCTGCAAAGCAGCCGGACATTTGAATTCAGTCGCACGGAAGTGGCATCACAACACCCGGATGTCAAAATTGTTCCTAGTTCTGTTGGTTGGTGCTTTGCCATCATTACAGTTATGTAAAACAAAAGCAGTTTTTTTAATTTACTTGTTGTTTTAGTGTCCTCATGACTCTAAAAGAAGTTTGCAGACAAGACTCATACGTAGTCAAAACAGTACCTAGTATTGTTTTGATTTATGTTATTTCACATGTAGATGTGACTTTTGGCTCCCATAAAATTGCCTTGTAGTAATCATACTGGAAAGGGTGACCATTTATTCAAGACCCAGAATATAAATACTGAAACAAAAAACTTAAATTTATCAACATCTTAACAACTAAAATAAAAATAAGTTTTTCATTGGTCAAATTATCACAATTGGGATATAACCAATGTTACAATATCTATACATGCAATATTTTGTGATGCCAATATAGAAAATACACTTGGTGAACTATATTCGTACCAAGTGCACAGTAAGTGAAGTACATTATTGACCCACGTCTAGCAAAAATGGGTCTTATGCCATATAAGGCCAGTGTTGCCAGAGACCAGCCTGCGCAGTCATGCAGTCTGGTTATGAGCTTCCATGTCTGGTATGAAGTCACTCGAGGATTCATGGTCTCATTAGAAGATTGGATGGCTCCTGACACGGGTCATATTACAATTGAATCGAGAGCTTTTAAACATAAAAATTATAAAATGTATTTCTTTCCAACAAAAAGTTATCAGTGAGATAAACATCTTTTTTATTAAAACTGATTTCATTTAAGCATGTTCAGGACTAATTCATTTTGCTGGGCATGGTCTTTATTATTTTCACTTTTAATTTTAGATACAGTATTTCAGCACACTGATTTGTTAAACTATTTATTTCCCTAGTATATAGAGGATATTTGTTGGATTCGGTGGAATATCAATTTTATTTCACGAGCGATCATAGAAAATAATATTTTCGCGAGTGGCGCAGCCACGAGTGAAAATATATTGTTTCTATGATCACGAGTGAATTAAAATTGATATTTCAACGAATATAACAAATTTTCTTTTTACTTTATGCTTTTTTTCACCGTTTATTTACATTGTAAAGAGTTTAACTGGAGAATTTCGCTGGAATAATGACGTCATTTCGTCCAAAAAATGACGTCATTTCGTCCAAAAAATGACGTCATTTCGTACAAAATACCAGTTTTAAATACCATTTTTAAATACCATTTTTATTTCACTGATATTTCTCTATAAACCACCGGAAAGCATATAATAATATTTTCTATTTCACTACTTAACATTTAATAAATGGTAATGTTTTGCAGGTCTGGGATGGTTCCATACAAGGGCAGGAGGGGTGACAGATGTTACTGTCCTTGGGAAGAAGCAAGGAATTACAGCCAAGCATGTTGATAACGAGAAGTCATGGTAGGTTGTTTTTCATAATGGTTTTCATAAGAAAACATATCCACCGTTTTATTGGTGAAATGATGAAGGGAACACTATGGTATAAACAATTTGTTCATGCTTAAAGTAAAATTTCTTTCATTGTTGTTCAGTAACTTATTACAAATTGTTGATTTAGGGTCTCTCATTTGGTGTTTGATTCCCAATCATTAACTTGGTAAATGTTTGTCAATTTTTTTTTAAGAAGAACTGTTGTCCAAATTGATACCACAGTTTAATGTATTTCTAAGGGAGGACCTGTCTTTATTTCTGTAAGTTAGAATGTGATATTTACTGTTAGAGTAAACAGAACTTTGAATCTATTTAGGATACAAAGTTGTGAATCTATTTCAAAAGGCGATAATAAAAAGCTGTCAGTACCAATGTCCAAATAGGAATGTGTAATAACTGTGAAGTATTCAGTGCTTAAAGCAATGGCATAGAAGCCACTTGCTAATTTATTTTGAGCACACCCTGCTCATGGGGAGCTTTTGTGATAACCTTTTTCCGTCATTCTTCGAGCTCAGTCAATATTTTTTCTTGTGAACACTTTAGAGGCTACATTTGTTGTCAGATCTTAATGAAAGTTATTCAGAATGCTTGTCTCAAAGATATCTTGGTGGAATGCGAAGCTGGTTCATGTTGGCATCAAAAACTATGTCACTAGGTCAATTTAGCTTGTGAAAAAAGCTTGTGAACTCTCTAGATTCATCATTTATTGCCCAATCTTCAGAAACTTGGTCAGAATGTTCGTCTCAATGACATCTCAACTGATTTCAAATGGATATAGTGAAACCCCTTAAACACTTGTGAAGTCACATGTAAAGTCCAATGTTCATGAAACTTGCTAGAACATTTGATCAATGGAGAGCAAAAATTGTTTGGCCTAATGAAAAACATGGCCGCCTGGGGGCAGGGCATTTTATCGANAAAAATGGGTCTTATGCCATATAAGGCCAGTGTTGCCCGAGACCAGCCTGCGCAGTCATGCAGTATGGTCATGAGCTTCCTTGTCTGGTATGAAGTCACTCGAGGATTCATGGTCTCATTAGAAGATTGGATGGCTCCTGACACGGGTCATATTACAATTGAATCGAGAGCTTTTAAACATAAAAATTATAAAATGTATTTCTTTCCAACAAAAAGTTATCAGTGAGATAAACATCTTTTTTATTAAAACTGATTTCATTTAAGCATGTTCAGGACTAATTCATTTTGCTGGGCATGGTCTTTATTATTTTCACTTTTAATTTTAGATACAGTATTTCAGCACACTGATTTGTTAAACTATTTATTTCCCTAGTATATAGAGGATATTTGTTGGATTCGGTGGAATATCAATTTTATTTCACGAGCGATCATAGAAAATAATATTTTCGCGAGTGGCGCAGCCACGAGTGAAAATATATTGTTTCTATGATCACGAGTGAATTAAAATTGATATTTCAACGAATATAACAAATTTTCTTTTTACTTTATGCTTTTTTTCACCGTTTATTTACATTGTAAAGAGTTTAACTGGAGAATTTCGCTGGAATAATGACGTCATTTCGTCCAAAAAATGACGTCATTTCGTCCAAAAAATGACGTCATTTCGTAAAAAATACCAGTTTTAAATACCATTTTTAAATACCATTTTTATTTCACTGATATTTCTCTATAAACCACCGGAAAGCATATAATAATATTTTCTATTTCACTACTTAACATTTAATAAATGGTAATGTTTTGCAGGTCTGGGATGGTTCCATACAAGGGCAGGAGGGGTGACAGATGTTACTGTCCTTGGGAAGAAGCAAGGAATTACAGCCAAGCATGTTGATAACGAGAAGTCATGGTAGGTTGTTTTTCATAATGGTTTTCATAAGAAAACATATCCACCGTTTTATTGGTGAAATGATGAAGGGAACACTATGGTATAAACAATTTGTTCATGCTTAAAGTAAAATTTCTTTCATTGTTGTTCAGTAACTTATTACAAATTGTTGATTTAGGGTCTCTCATTTGGTGTTTGATTCCCAATCATTAACTTGGTAAATGTTTGTCAATTTTTTTTTAAGAAGAACTGTTGTCCAAATTGATACCACAGTTTAATGTATTTCTAAGGGAGGACCTGTCTTTATTTCTGTAAGTTAGAATGTGATATTTACTGTTAGAGTAAACAGAACTTTGAATCTATTTAGGATACAAAGTTGTGAATCTATTTCAAAAGGCGATAATAAAAAGCTGTCAGTACCAATGTCCAAATAGGAATGTGTAATAACTGTGAAGTATTCAGTGCTTAAAGCAATGACATAGAAGCCACTTGCTAATTTGTTTTGAGCACACCCTGCTTATGGTGAGCTTTTGTGATAACCTTTTTCCGTCATTCTTCGAGCTCAGTCAATATTTTTTCTTGTGAACACTTAAGAGGCTACATTTGTTGTCAGATCTTAATGAAAGTTATTCAGAATGCTAGTCTCAAAGATATCGTGGTGGAATGCGTTGGTGGAATGTTGGCATCACAAACTATGTCACTAGCTTGTGAAAAAAGCTTGTGAACTCTCTAGATTCATCATTTATTGCCCAATCTTCAGAAACTTGGTCAGAATGTTCGTCTCAATGACATCTCAACTGATTTCAAATGGATATAGTGAAACCCCTTAAACACTTGTGAAGTCACATGTAAAGTCCAATGTTCATGAAACTTGCTAGAACATTTGATCAATGGAGAGCAAAAATTGTTTGGCCTAATGAAAAACATGGCTGCCTGGGGGCAGGGCATTTTATTGATATATAACCTTTTAAAAGTCACATTTTTTAATTAGATCTTTATGAAACTTGGTAAGAACATTTGTCTGAACAGAACATGATACCTTGGACAAATTTGTAAATGGTCGGATGGAAAACATGGCTACTTGGGGAGGGGGGGGGCAGTTTTATTTTCCTCTAGAAGTCACATTTTTTGCCCAATTTTCATGAAATTTGCTCACAACAGCCAAGTTCGAAAACTGTTCTTGTCCATTGGAAAACACGGCGGCCAGGGTGCAGGGGCATTTTTTTCTTAAATTGCTATAATGAAACCTTATGAACACTCGGGACATAACATTTTCTGTCCGAACTTCATGAAACTTATTCAGAACATGTGTTCTTATTGAATCTCAGCTCAGTCTGATCTGTTGACAAATATGGCTGACACTGGATGTGGCTTTTAAGCTTGAAATTCTGGTAAAGTGCAACCTTTTAAACATAATTATGTTGAAGTTGCTTCTTTCTGAAGATGAGTACAACTATTTATGTGATAACTATATTGTTATCCCCCACCANTGTCCTCCGTCGGTCCATCTGTCAGTATGTTCGTCCGTCCGATTTGCACCCATCCTCGAACAAAGCATATGTTGTGGGGGATATCAATTCTACGAATTTGCTTGTTTGATGTTGAAATTGTTATATTTTATGATGCTCATGCTGCTGCAACTGTTTCTACTGCTGCTGATGATGTTGATGATTGACTTCTTTCAGAGTCAGAAACATGAACAAAAACCCAAAATTCATATATTCCCATTACCTCATTTGTTACCCCAGAAAATCACAAGGAGATAAACCTAATGAGAATAACAGCTGTTTCATTTGAAACTTAATTGACCTTTCATCCCACAAACATGTTATGTCAGGAGCTCAAAGTGATCTTCCCTTTACTTTTGACCATTCACAGGTGACTTATTGAACTTTGCTTGTTTTTCTAGGGGAGACAAACTCACTGGCTAACCATTGGGTTGTTCCACCAGAGTAGTCTTCCAATTTGTTTTCTCCAAGGTTTAATAATGTACATATACATGGTTCTGTATTGGAAAGGTTCTACTAACATATTTATTTTGTTATTATCCAAACCCAGTCAAAACTATGTGCCTAGATTAAATACTTTTATTTTATTTTTAATTTTATCAAAAGTTGCGTTTCCGACAACTGTGCGCACCAGATTAGACCATAACAAATCTGTTTGTATTTTGTCTGCAATATATCAAAATTCTCTTATAACTCAATTAGTAAAAAATATGTAAGTAACCAAAATATAAATTGTTTTATGATTTATTTTGAGACAGTAATTAGTACAAGGGAAGTTGTTGCATTAATTTGAATATCATGTTAATTGTGTAATGGACTTTGTTGAATTAAATTGCGTAAGTGATCTAAAAATACATTAGTTTTACTTGTTAGACCTTGACCGAAATAGCCTATAATATATAACTTGAAACTTTGCGAGACATCTCTGTGCTTTGTTTGAAAGTTGGCTTCATTATAAATGGTATGAGAATTGACACCAAATAAACTGATTACTATGCATTGACAGAGAATGCAACAATAACAATGCATAGAGATAATTTTTTATGCCCCTGGTAGGGTGGCATATAGTGATCGCACTGTCCGTCCGTCTGTCTGTCTGTCCTTCTGAAATTCCGTCACACTTGCGTTTAGGTTTCGAAAATTGGTCATAACTTTTGCAATATTGCTCATAGCAACTTCATATTTGGCATGCATGTGTATCTCATGGAGCTGCACATTTTGAGTGGTAAAGGTCAAGGTCAACCTTCAATGTCAAAGGTAAAAAAAAAATCAAAGCGGCGCAGTTGGGGGCATTGTGTTTCTGACAAACACATCTCTTGTTTACAAACATTTCGGAAACAAAATAATGTTACTTTCCAATCCAGGTGCCTTATGAAAATATATTTTAAAACTTAAAAATCATGAAACATGTCACTTTGAAGTCAGCAATTGTCAACTGGTGGGGCAAAACACATGTTTTTTCATTAGAATATTTGCATATGTATTCAGCATAATAAAAACGTTTTAGTGGACCCCATAAGATAAGCTCATATTTCTCTACTTGGTCTTCAATTGCAAGCTGAAGAGGAAAAAGTAATAGTACAGTAATGACTCTAAGTTTTCGGACACTCTAAATTTCCGGACACCCCCTTTTTAAGCCAAAATAATTATTTTTCGTGACTCGTTTCTCGTTTCATCAGTAATAAGGTATTTCTCCTAAATGCCGATATATTTAACACATTCATTTTGTGTGCTTTGCAGGAGTCTGTTGTGCAGCCGATCCCTCTTTGAACTATTCAAGGCTTTGATGGGAGATATTCCAGCAGAGAAACTGCCCACATCACTCAGGTTGGAATGCTACACTGAGTCTATAATTGACTAGTCATGCACTAATAATGTTGCATTATTTATGTGATTTATATATATTCAGAAAATCAGTTTCAGCTAATTGATATATTAATAATATATAATTATATTGTTTAATTATCCTTTGTATACCTTACACTGGTAGTTGATAAATGCACATTTATGATTGCAAATTTCACCAAAATAATTAGAACTAATAATTATGTTCTTGGTAATGCAATTTTTTTTGAGACGCACAATTATGTTACACTATGATTGTTTTCAGAGAAATATATTATTAATCTTGAATGTTTACATAACCAATTCAAATATATTATTAATCTTGAATGTTTACATAACCAATTCAAAATCGTTTGGTGTTGTCGATGTTTGTTTTTCATCACCTTCACAGTAAACTGTTTTTGTTAGATGTAATTGAAGTGGATGGTCTGATGCATACCAAATACTTCATTCTGATCGTACTGCCTTCAAGGATTGTGTAATTCGTTTTGATAAAAATTGTAATGCAATGCTCTTGGTGGAGTGTCCTTCATTGGTACTAGATTTAGTTTTGTAACATTAACTATTAACTTCCAGATCTGATACTCTGAAGACATACAGGGATTTCAAAATGGCTGCTGTCAGTTACCAGTCATCATGGCAACGGTTGCTAGGGACATTCAAAACATGGCAGCACAAACCACCAGGATTTGGTGATTTTACCTGATGTTGTATATATTGTATTATATAGAAAATTGAATAAATGACAGAACAGTGCTGTTTTGTCCAAATCAGCTTTGGCTTAGTTGGATTTCGGGTCATTTGTTAACAAAGAGGGAGACCTCTAGAATTTTAAAAACTACCACCAAGAAATGTAGCAGATAAAATGTTAATTAAAAAAGACACCAACGGCAAATTTGGGATGCCTCATTGCTTTTTTTCTTCCAAGTCACTTGTTTAACTCTTCATACTGGTTGTTTAAGGTTGTTTTCTGCCTGTAAACAGTTATACCAGTTAATGTTTAAAAGTGCGTTATTTTATTCTGAATCAACTATAAAGTCAGTTGGAAAATGAGTCCTGTTGAACAAAACAAACAATTTGATACGAAGATGTAGTACATTTAAGACACTAAAAGCAACAAACACAGCTAAAACTATATGTTACGAATAAATAAGAATATATCTGAGATTGCTTATGACATCATGCAAAATGTGTCATTAATTACCTCATACAACAGGTTCAGTTGCAATGCAGAGTTGTACCGATTATACTGTTTTTAAATGAGATGAGTTGTATGATTCGCAGAAAAACAGGTTAATGCCCAATCGTTTTGTAATATAACAGGCTCGACACGAATGAAATAATGCCTTGGCACGCCTTGCAGTTATTTTATTCTTAGCCTCAACTGATATATATTACAAAACATTAGCAAACTGTTATTCTCTAGGAGGTAGTTTACCATTGAGGTGATAACTGTGTGAAAAAAAGGAGAAAACATTTGTGTATTCTGAGCACGATTGACATTTTGAGATTGAAAGACATGTCAAAGGATGGTGGTAACTGGTAACTAAAACTTGCAGTATGTTTAGGTAATTATTTTCTGCATGCCTTTCCCAATATATTTCATTAGTGGTTTCTACTGGAAAAACAAGACAAGACACATGGCAAGAGTAAGCTCCCTGGTAGGTAAAGATATTTAAATCAGCAGCTAGTTGCCGAATTGGAAAAGAATGGAAAATGCATGGAATAAAACATTGACAAAAATACTATTAAGTTAATCACATTAATAGAGGAAACAACTCAAACTAATGAATAAATTTTAGTTCTTTATTTTAATAACACAATTAAACGGCTACTCTAATTATGTGAAAATAAATTATAAATAATCATCTGAAATTCATGTTATGTGGAGTCCAGTAAATGTTTACAATTAACAGAATTGTTGAGTACAGAACATATGATTTTTTACAATCGGCAATAATAAATCTTTCTTTCTATTAAGAAGAAAAATATATTTATACTTCTTCGATGTTTGTTTAAATTAAATAAAGTGTAGGACGAGTCCTATTCAAACAAAATACTAAAATATGGATACCCTGTGTTGCGTAACATGGAGAGCTGAAAATGCAGATTTCAAAGAGCTTTGTTATGACATGAACCTTCTTGTGCTTACGCACTTACGCACATGCGTTTAAATGATGTATACAGTCGAACAATTAACAAGAGGGCCACGATAGTCATCAAGCAATCATCCGACTTCATAGTACAAAAATTGTCGAATACTTGACCTGGTGATATAGTTTTTGACTCCACTTGATTCAGAGTCATAAATGTGGCTTCGAGAGTGTTGAATTTGTTTTTTAAGCTTTTACTTTGTGATCTAAATTTTGAAAACACGTATTCAAAATTCAAACTTGGCCTCAATATTGTAGAGACTAGCATTTCGATCAAGTTTAATCAAGCTTGAGTCATAAAGGTGGCCTAAAATTCGTGTTATTTGATATCTTGAAAGCTATACTGTGTTTTCAACATAAGCGTTTATTGATCGTACATTCCGTCTTCTGCTGACGATTTAATGACCCAGCACTGACCCTGAAAGTCTTGGAGATGAACTTTACCGGTTATGCGTTATTGTACCTGGGCAAAAATGTGTGTCTATGTTTCGTATAAACATGTAAAGAGGGATCCGCATTTCCCCTACACTGATTAGTGTTACATCATATACTATAAACATGCGGTAGAGGTGCCAATGTTCTGACGGATTATGCTCAAATCAGCCAATGGAATGAATGGAGGGTTTTCATTCGAGTCTTCTGGCGTTATGTTAAGATCATTTAAGGTGAAAAGCTGGGTTAAACAGCCACGCCGAAAAATTATTACATTTGACCTGGCTAACTAATTTCTCGACGCAGCTTACAAACAGTCAATCAGTTTTGAATAACCCGGCAAAAAACGTTAATTCTTTTGACCACAATAATTTCTTTCGGGATTTAGTGTCAATGTGAGAAGATGTAAAAATAAAGGGTAAACATTATTTTGTATTTTGCCAGACGGCATATGAAGTTTTTAGTAAAAAATAGCAAATTAAAGTTCACCCTTCGGAAAATTATTTAAAATCATTCAACTTACAGAATTAGTATTTCAAAACATTGTCAGGGCATTTGTTTTCAATCAGCAAAAGGTTTATTTGAAAATAATAAGGCCTTCTATTTCCATATGCACATTTCAAAACATAACTCATTCAATCAGTTCTGGTTAACTTTTTGCTGCATTTATCCCCCCTGTAAGCATAATACAAAAGCTTTCTTACTAAAACTTTGTTTATTTATTCCTTGACCTAATGTATACCTTAGACACTTATTATTATGCCCCCTTTCGAAGAAAAGGGGGTATATTGCTTTGCACATGTCGGTCGGTCTGTCTATCGNCTGTACCCGGGTTATAAATCCTTCTAGACATCTAGAAAATGTTCCAGAGTTAAAATATGTGTAAGCATGTTTAATGTGTAAATTACATGTGTTAATTTAATTAATTTTGTCATAAAGCAACTATAAGCTACATATAAAAGCAACAGCTCTTAGACCTCCTCGAATTTCCTGACATCACTGATCGCCCTTTCTTGGAAAAAAACGTCATTCTGTGAGAATGTTAATGAGAGCATTTGACATTGCAAAAAAAAGATTTTTTCCAAGACCATGACGTTCAGAGGTGGCTACTGATTCAGTGTTCCGGATATGCATCTGGTGCTAAAAACGACAAACGAAAATTTGTGACTTTAGAAACTATTGGTACGCCAAATGTTATCGTTATATTTACATAGTTAACCCGTTTATGGTCGTTCTATAAATTGTAAAGATCTCTTTTTTGGAGCATGCGCAGTTTAGAGCTTATGTCATGCATCGCAACTAAGGGTTGTTTCAAAAATTCCAACCAACAATTCAAATTAAAATCAGTTCTACTATATATTATCGAAAAAGTGTTCAATCATGTCAAACAAAAAACGCTATATGGCAGTGTTTTTTTCAATGGAGCTGAACCATTAAAGCAACTTTTGGTAGAGAACCACCTTAAACAATTGTGGGAAGTAATAACGAAATCAAAGTGGTGGCTTCACTAAAAATATGCAATATGTTTCGAAAAAGCAGTATAAGTGAAAACGGTCCCGCGACACTTGTTGTCAAGTTCTAAAGGAGCAAAATTATTTAAGCAATTTTTAAATTGGAACCTGGTTGTGCAATCATTAGAAAGTCTTCATATTTGTTTGATTGTGGACTTCGTAAAAACACATGCATATTATGTATCTAGCGGCCAACGGACAGGAGGCATTTAAGAACTTTGGCAGAGGATAGCATTTAGTTATTCCGATAAAATAATGTGTGTGTTCAAAGACAACTTTTAAGACTTCCGCATCATATTTGTTTCCAACAGTTTAAAACATGCGCCTATGTATCCTGCATCTGAAACTGACTTTATAACGGTAACCGTCTATGTGTTGAAAATATTGGGCTGTAAATGGAATACATTCGTTTTACAATTTGAGTGAATTTCAAACGTTTTCTTAAACAAATTTGAAATTTGGTATTCATTACGATTAATTAAGCCTATAACAATGTCAATACGTGTTAAAATATACGAATATGGTCTGTCCAAAGTTTCAGAAAATGGTGCTAGCAAGATTTGAACCTACGACTTCAAGCGACCAAAATATCACTTTTCATGGGTCGTTATCCAATGATTTACCTTAACAATTGAATTGAATCAAATTGTTAATTTCTGTAAATAATAATTGAGTCGTATCGTACGATAAATGGCTAACATTCATTTTTGTTTACCTTTATCTCGGTCGGACGATGAATGCTTGGCAACATTTACCTGATACCGACCTGAAGACATGAATATTGTACTTTATTATATACATGTTAAATGCTTTTAACAAAATACAAGTTGTATCAATCGTTGAAATAAATCCCGTATTATGCTACTCGCTGTTTCCGATTCCGTATTACCATACTAGCCGGACTACTTTCTTCGATCCATTTAATGACGTCCCATTTTAATGGCGTCACATTTTAATCATTGTTTTGTCAGTTTTGTTTAAGCAAAAAAAAATACAATTGATAACTGTTTTCGTTAGTTGTTGTATATAATAAAAGGAATATTACGCTAGTCAAGTGTTCCAAGTGTTTGTATCAGCCTCGTGGCTTGCACTATTTCGTATCACACTCGAGGCTCCGCCTCTCGTGTGATACGTCATCACACAAGCCACTCGACTGATACAAACTCCTGGAACAATTGACTAGCGTAATATTCCGTGTATACCTTTGCAATGAACTTGGTTCACGTTCTAGAATTGAGTAAATCAGCTAATGGACTCCTACTTAATCACTCTTACGCAGTATATAACCTCGTGAAAAACGTGCACGAACTTAACTGGGTATAAATATAAAAGACAATTTGTACTTTTCGGTTATAGAATTCCCCAATATCATGTCTTATCGGCGGGCTTACCTTGTGAACCAAAAACTCTTAGTTTTCATCATAATGCATTTTTAATATATAACCACCCTTTTTTAATTATGTCATTTTACTAAATATATTAAGAATATAAAACAAAATCGCTACTACGCGAAACAATTGCAGTTAACCGCCTGGTTCGAAAATTTGTGGAAACCCGTTGACATTAAATGTATAAAACTTACTACTCTTATTGTATACATTAATAGGAAAGCTAAATATTTCACACGATGTACTAGTTATTTGTCTTACAATCTGACTTAAATGCATGATCTTTTCATAGACGGAAGTAAACATGTCTTGAAAAGAACTTCTTGATAATGCAAGAATTCCCAACTATGCCTTTTTTAAGTAAGATAATGAGATGATTTAATCTTAATCAAGACTCGGCGTCGTTCAATACCGCCCGCTTTTTTATTTGTTTAAAGTAAGAATATCTCTTTCATGAGCCCATCCTGAACTTAAGACTTTCTGTCCTCCAGTTCATTGTTATTTCCTTCTCCAAAGCCGAAACTATGAACAAATGCATTTTGAACAACCCCAAATGTCGTATGCTACTAATTGGTTCTTGGTAGTAAGGCCATTTTGAGACTGAGTTTGAAACTGTTTAATCCATTCCAACTGGGATTTCGGTAGTCTATAATAGCGGGAACTGTCACGTATTTGTGTTTACACTGATATGCCCATATCCAGCTTTCTGTGCCTCCCCTGTGGAAGGGTTTATTTCCCCGGAGTCGCACGTCAGCCTCATGTTCATAGGCCCGTTCTTTCAATGTTCTGCTTGTCTCCCCTACGTACGGCATCTTCTGGAATGTGTTGCCAAAATATTCCGTTAACTGGGTTGTAAATGTACAGCTTTGTTTCGTTGAGTCATGTGGAATTTCGCTCATGTGGTTGTTATGGAAACCATGTAACATTCCACAGACTATACAATCTTTTTTGCATGCTTTTGGTATTTGTTTGAAACTTATTTTTATGCCCCCCTTCGAAGAAGAGGGGGTATATTGCTTTGCACATGTCGGTCGGTCTGTCGGTCGGTCCGTCCACCAGGTGGTTTCCGGATGATAACTCAAGAACGCTTGGGCCTAGGATCATGAAACTTCATAGGAACATTGATCATGACTTGCAGATGACCCCTATTTATTTTGAGGTCACTAGATCAAAGGTCAATGTCACAGGTCAAGGTCACGGTTACTGGAAATAGGAAAATGGTTTCGGGATGATAACTCAAGAACGCTTACGCCTGGGAACATGAAACTTCATAGGGACATCGGTCATGACTGGCAAAAGACCCCTATTGATTTTGAGGTCACAAGNTATATTATTTGGAATAAAGTTCCATATATTTCTCGCACAATAGGCAAAAGTACGCTTTCCGTAATTGGTTTTAAATGCAACAGATGATAAATCGTTGTGGGTGGTGGACCTAAGAGAGTATGTATCGTTATTCGATACAAAAATAACGTCATCAAAATAATGAGGCATTGAGCCATCTAAAACTTTGTACATTATTAGTAATCAAAGTGTTATCAATCTTCTTTTATTTCTAGAAAACTATGGCCTATTTCATAAGTACGGACGAAAGATGTACAGATCCATCACTTACAAGCGACTATGAAAAGGAGTCTACAATTCGTCAAGATGCTTTGAAAACTGATACTATACAATTATGTGGGCCATGTAGTGTGCTTAAAAAGAAGTGTCCTGCAATCTACTTATGTCAGCTTTGCGATGACGAACTATTATGTGAAGCATGCAGTACCCTACATAAAGCACAGAAATGGACTAAATCTCACGAACTTTCAAAACTTCATCTTCATGCTGGTACTAATAAGCAGTGAGTCAAATTCGTTTTGCCATAACATTATACCATCATCAATATTTTACAGAAAATAAGAGACACGTTGTATGTCAGACTTAATTCTTTTCTAAAATCGTTTCGTATTATCGCCAGTATTATAACTCTTAATTTCTGTTGATATAGATCAATGGTGTCGCACAGGCAATTAAAAGATCAGCAAGCCAAAGAAGAAACAATTGCATCATCCAATTTGGACATGTAAGTAACTTTAACATGCAGTTGACATAAATGCATTCCATAAATCATATATTTAGTTGTTTTAAATATTAAAGACATTTTTCGATGCCGTGGCTATTATATTTTAGAACAAAACCAGGAAAACCGACTGAAGTTAACGTCTCGTTTGGCAAGATTCAGCTTCGTTGGACATGGCCGGCTTACATGAAGGCAAAAGACTTCTTCCAAATCGAATACAAAGAGAACATACGAAACGGCAAATGGATAGCATATAACGAAGAATTGACAACATGCACATGCGTGTTGACTAACCTAAAGCCGGGGTCAAAGTACTTTTTTCGAGTACGGGTCGTTAACGAAGATTATACAGGCCCTTACAGCGAGCAAAGCGATGTAGTTGAACTGCCAATGTCTTATGCATCTGAACTCGTTGGATTTTGTGTTTGCGTCAGTCAAAAGTCTACTATACCAATTCGATATAGATTACCTTTAAACGAAGTAAAGGAAGCTAGAAATATTGACGCAAAAACAAGAAAATTCATACTAGGTAAGAAAAACGCACTGGTGAATGCTATGAATTTAATCGTTATTAATTGGTTCGAAGGCGATTTACCATTACACACTGATTATGCATGCACATATGTGGTGTGTTAAAAAGAAGAAGACACAATCGCACATGTTTGTTGTGAACTTGTAACATGCGTGAATTAAATGTGCTGTATGCATTTTACTTGCCATTATTATAGTTGATTAAATTTTACGTTTCCTTTCCAAAAAAAGGTGATGACAGACGCAAACCATACACTGAGAAGACTTTGATGTTGGTAGGAGAAACCGGCACTGGTAAAAGTACTCTCGTTGATGGAATGGCCAACTACATTTTGGGAGTTGAATGGGGCGATCCATACAGGTTTCAGCTTGTTGGTCTTGAGGCGGATGAAAAGGCAAAATTAAACAATCAGGTAAACATGTTTTCATAATACATTTATTTTTGCACATTCATAGAACATGCTTCGACAACGCAAGCAATCACAGACTATGTGTATTTTTATTAAATATTGTTGCGAAATGCTAAGACAAATTATTATTATGTTTCTTTCTTTCTTATAATCCGTTTCATAGGCAATATCCCAAACTGAATGGATCACTTGCTACACCATCCATCCACATAGAGGCAGCAGATATCCGTACACAGTAAACATTATCGATACACCGGGATTTGGTGATACAAGAGGGATTGATAGAGATGACGAAATTGTGAGTCAAATTCGAAAATTGTTCACATCGAAGTTGCCAAAGGGAGTGATAGAAATTGACGCAGTATGCTTTTTAATAAAAGCGCCCGATGCCCGACTTACAGCAATTCAAAGCTATATATTCGAAAAAATTATGTCGTTGTTTGGAAAAGATATTGAGGACAACATTTGTTCCCTGATAACATTTGCAGATGGTGACGACCCTCCCGTTTATGCCGCTTTGGAACAATCGGGTTTACCGTTTGGAGAACGTTTCACGTTCAATAATTCTGGCCTGTTTGTCAATAACAAATCTCCAACAATTCTTGCGCCGATATTCTGGCAAATGGGGGTGACGAGTTTCAAAAATTTCTTCAGCCATGTAAATACCTTAAGTAGAAAGAGCTTACTACAAACGGGTACTGTTTTAAATGAGAGAAAACGAATAGAAGCCACGCTTGAAAACCTCCAACCGACTCTTAACGCTGCTCTTAATGTAGTGAAAGGATTGAAAGATGAAATACATATTTTGGAAAAGCACAAATCCACAATTGCTGACAATAAAGATTTTACCTACACTGTTGACGATGAAAAACAGGTCAAAACCCCTTTGGCCCCTGGAGAGAATATTACAACTTGCACTCACTGTCATTTTACATGCCACATGCCTTGCGGTATTCCGTTGGATGCGGATAAATATAACTGCTCCGCCATGTCGGGAGGAAATTGCACCGTTTGCCCTAAATCATGTGATTGGACAAAGCATCAAAACACTCCATACTACTACACCTATGTCCCAATTAAAGTTACAAAGAAATATGCAGAAATGGAACAGAAGTTTCTGCAGGCGCATGGAGAAATACCTACGCAGGAAAGGCTTTTGGAAAGTAAGCGTAACGAATTGAGACAAAAGATGGATGCTATCAACAAAATGATGGAGATTGTTAAAATCAGTAATGAACGTCTTGGTGAAATTGCACTATGTCCAAATCCGCTTACTATGGCTGAACACATCAGGCAAATGATTGAAAACGAAAAGTTAACAAAAAAGAAAGGGTTTGAAAATAGAATGGAAATATTGTACAAACTTCTTGAACGAACAAAAATCCCGGATACCGTCCATCATCTTCAGAAAGAACTGAAAAATGTTGGGGTAGAAGAAAAGAACAATTATTCACTTTTGACAAGTGTGTATCGGTTATTTGGCTTTGAGCTTCCATAAGTTGACAAACATTCACTAGAAGTACGTTGGACAGTGTAAAACATGGTAGCCGCATGCCAAAGTTGTCATAAGGTGTATGTTAATATTGTTGAAAGTCGACAACATGAAAAGGGAAAACTAGTGTATCATTAATAATTGTAACGATTTCATTTTTTCTTAAGTAACAACATAAAATAACATTACATTTGAAAGCTGTTATTTCACGTTTGAATACAGTTGCAGTTGTATCGTAACACATGAGAAAATAAAAAGCATTGTGTACTGGAGTCATGAGCATGTAGAACTATGACTTAAATTGCATAAGTTGTCTTAAAAAAAAATTCATGTACACATTCTTTTTTGTTTGTTTACTGGAAAGCACATATTTCATGCATACATGTAATTCCATTTACAGCCGTTTATAACAAAACTATACAAACTATGATTTTGACATTTTTGGTCCTTGTGTTTTACTTCTTGTATAATGCCAATGAAGTGTATTTATGTATATATCCATATCGATAGGCGATTTCGATGTGAACATGTCAGTACGAGTCCAAACATTTTAAAGTATTGAACTAAACGCTGTTATTGTTGTATGTATATATGTTATATATCTATGATAATCGTTTACTAATTTCCATTATGCACCTTCAATATCCAATAACAACGTTTTAGTAAGCAAAAGGTCGCGATCTGTAAACATTCTTTTCAAGAAATAAAGCCTATGAGAATATAAAGATAAATATTTTAAGCATCTTTTAAATGTGAGATTTATGATTTAACCACATTTTTGCAGATATGTAACGTGTCTAAAATATCAACAGCATATTGATTCTATCGATTTTTCGTTAAGAATATGTTCGGGGTACTAAGTAGACTCGGAAATGTTCGTTAAACTCGGACAGTCCAATACGGAAGAGATTGGACCTGCGCGTCCGATACTGTAAAATACTGGACGGTCACGTGGTACGAATGACAAAATCTGATTAGATGATGTGAATAGGTATTGACTGACAAGATTTCTCTCCTGACTTGACTGTGTTTATATGTTAATATTATTCCCACATATTTTATAGAACTCTATTGTCATGCCATCAGATGCAGGACTTCTTGGTATGTGCTCGGTACATGTAACATTTTTATAACAGCTACGGAGCCAGATGCAAGGACTTAGTTGATAAGTCGGCTAGTTGACATAACATTCTAGATTTAATAGTAACCATGCTTCTAGAAGGAAATATTTTAGATATAATAAACAGTTGTGGAATGTATACATATATGTCTATATAACTGTCTTGTCTAATATAATTGTTTTCTTTATTGTTCACTATTCATACATTGTATATGTAGGGAAATATCTAGTGGACCTTAAATGTACAGGGTGCTGGTCAAAAGGGGCAGGGAGCCAGTACATGTAGCCAGACTTGTGAAGTTATATAATAATATAATCATTTCCTATACAATATAGAAAATTTCTTATTGAAGCAATTGTCAATAAACAAAAATATATATCAAATTATGTATATTTACCTTTGAATATTTGCCCAAATAGAATTAATTTCCACAGAAATTCACATTTTTGTGTTGAGGAAGGGCCGGGTAGGGGAAACAAAAAGAGCATTGCGTAGCACACTGTTATTTTACTCTAAATCTTAACCTGTTTGTAGTTAAGATTGTTGTATATGTGGATGAGTGCGAGTATTTTAACGATGTTACAACCATGTCATTCTTACTTGATTATGTATAATATGTTGTCCATTGATTTGGTTAATTTATTCATCAGTAGATCTACTTTTCTTGTGAATGAATGTGTGTTCAAATAAATCTTTTTCAAAAACAAATGTAGTCTTTGTGTATCAATTTTTATCTTCTTTTTTTGCTTATTTTAGGAGGACAAAAGAGCAAGTACTTAATGCATGAAACAGCATAATATTAAGGCTTTTAATTTGTCGCTTTAAAAAGTGCTTTTTAATAAACTGTTTTTAACATTGCCGTATTTGTACTACTTCTGAACATATGATCCATGTATATTTGTCTCATTAAATGCCAGGATTTCATCCAGTACGTGAAACATATAATAATTAAGAGCATGGATTTTATGCATGCTACTAGTGGATTCTAATTACCGGTAGTTGCTTCAAAGATTCCTTTCTAAGCAGCTATCGTAAACATTACCATATTTGGAAATCTACTATGCACACGTTCTTTTGCACAAAAATGCAGAGTCGTACCGAAAATATGTTATTATCTTTAAAAAATGAGTTGACTTTTATGGTTCACAGAAAAACAGGTTTATTTTCCAATCGTTTTGTAATATAACAGGCTAATCGTAAATGAAATAATGCCTGGGCAAACCTTGCAGTTACTTTACTCTTAGCCACATCTGATATATATATAACAAAACAAAAGCAACCTCTAGGAATTAGTTTACCAGGTGATAACTGTGTGACAAAATAGGAGAAAACACTGGTCTTTTGAGCTTTATTGACAGTTTTAGATAGGAAGATATGGCAAAGGATGGTGGTAACTGGTAACTAAAACATGCACTAATTTGAGGTCATTATTTTCTAATGCATGTGCGTAAAGTGTAGTCCCATATTAACCTGTGCAGTCCGCCCAGGCAAATCAGGGACGACACTTTCCCCCTTAACTAGATTATTGTCAAAAAGAGTCTGCCTTTTAACGAAAAATACAAGAAAAGGACTGCACAAGCTAATCTGGGACGACACTGTACGCACATGCATTAAACCCCCTTTCACAGAGCGAGGCTCATTTCATGTGTGGTCTCTACTGGAAAAACAAGACTAGATTCTTGGCAAGAGTAAGCTCCCTTGTAGGTAAAGGTATTTAAATCGGAGGATATTTGTCTAATTGGAAATGCATGGAATAAAACATTTACAAAAAGACTATCAAGTAAATCAAATAAATAGAGGCAAAAACAAAGAATGAGGAACAGATTTTAATTTTCTTTATTTCAATAATAACACAATAAAACGGCCACTTGAATTATGTGAAAATAAATTAGCAATAATCAGTATCCGAAATTCATGTTATGTGGAGTCAAGTACGGTAGATATTTTCAAATAAAAGAATTGTTGACTACATAACATACATGATTGTACATGTAAAACAGATTAACACAGCCAAACAACTACCCTCTGATAATTCTTACACAAATAATTACAAGAATTGACAAAAGGGTGAACTACAGGGTCAGGATGTCGACCTGATTACTACAAAGTAATATGCAAAATCAGATCATATTTATTTGAAAGAAAGCACATAAGTGATGCAGACTCGATGTAAGTTGTTTTTAAAGGTTCACATTAGATTATATCAATAAATATTATTAAATTGTACATGAATATGAAATAAATCAAAACATTGAAGTAATACAAATACATAATTTATTTTACATCCATAATTTGATTTTAATCTTTACCTCGTGATGTAATAAATAATGCACATTTGCAATGTACATTTTTGTAAGCAATTATGGTACCTGTATAACTGACACAAAACACTGCTATTAAAGGTACTGCGCACAAATTGTGTTGTATAGTTGATAATACCGTATATCAATATACATTTCAATGATGTTCAACTGAAGATATAACCTTCAAAAACTTACATTGAAACACTGTCACCTACTGTCTAGGTGAAATATATCTCTCAATCTGATAAATGAAGTAGAAATCAGGCAGTCTTGAAAAAAGCAAATGTTTTTGGTTCAAATGAAAAACCCATAGACAATACTGATGTTTTTATGTCCCCCAGTCTATACTGGCGGACATATTGTTTTTTCCCTGTCTATTGGTTTGCACAAATTTTAACATTGGCCATAACTTTTGCAATATTGAAGATAGCAACTTGATATTTGGCATGCATGTGTATCTCATGGAGATGCACATTTTAAGTGGTGAAAGGTCTAGGTAATCCTTCAAGGTCAAATATATGGGTCAAAATCGCTTAAAAGGGGACACAGTGTTTCACAAACACATCACTTGTTTCTTCTAATATTGACTGAGAATTGTATAGGCTTAAGAAAGAAACATTATTATTATTATGATAAGGAACTAATACAGAAATGTTCATATTCCTTGAACAAATATTACTAAGAATCGTTATTTGACTCTGCTTAATTATTTGAAGAAATTCTGAATATATTATACATGTTTGAGTCAAACATCTGAACTATAAGGAAAGCAGAAAACAAAACAATACATGAATATACAAATCTTATAAAATGTGTATTCTAATGTAATTAAACCAACATATAGAAGAGACTTAATGACAATGAATCCTTGTATGAAAACAGTGAGAAAAATAGGGACAAAATTGTCACAAAACCAGGTTTTCAATAAAAAAAGTCTGATAAAGGGAGACAACTGCAACTCAAAATGTGCATTGCTACTGATTGTTCATCACAAATACCCCCCTTGTTTTAAAATCAATCTATTTTTAGTTGTGGCGACCTTGACCTTGGAGATATCTACGTAATTATTTCGCGCGACACACCGTACAATCATGGTGAACAAATGTGCCAAATGATTTTAAAATATGACAATGAATGACATAGTTATGGCCAGGACAAGCTCATTTATGGCCATTTTTGACCTTTGAACTCAAAGTGTGACCTTGACCTTGGAGATATCGACGTAATTCTTTCGCGCGACACACCGTCCAATGATGGTGAACAAATGTGCCAAATGATTTTAAAATCTGACAATGAACGACATAGTTATGGCCCGGACAAGCTCATTTATGGCCATTTTTGACCTTTGAACTCAAAGTGTGACCTTGACCTTGGAGATATCGACGTAATTCTTTCGCGCGACACACCGTCCAATGATGGTGAACAAATGTGCCAAATGATTTTAAAATCTGACAATGAACGACATAGTTATGGCCCGGACAAGCTCATTTATGGCCATTTTTGACCTTTGACCTCAAAGTGTGACCTTGACCTTGGAGATATTGACGTAATTCTTTCGCGCGACACACCGTCCAATGATGGTGAACATATGTGCCAAATGATTTCAAAATCCCTTGATGAACGACATAGTTATGGCCCGGACAAGCTCATTTATGGCCATTTTTGACCTTTGACCTCAAAGTGTGACCTTGACCTTGGAGATATTGACGTAATTCTTTCGCGCGACACACCGTCCAATGATGGTGAACATATGTGCCAAATGATTTCAAAATCCCTTGATGAACGACATAGTTATGGCCCGGACAAGCTCATTTATGGCCATTTTTGACCTTTGACCTCAAAGTGTGACCTTGACCTTGGAGATATTGACGTAATTCTTTCGCGCGACACACCGTCCAATGATGGTGAACATATGTGCCAAATGATTTCAAAATCCCTTGATGAACGACATAGTTATGGCCCGGACAAGCTCATTTATGGCCATTTTTGACCTTTGACCTCAAAGTGTGACCTTGACCTTGGAGATATTGACGTAATTCTTTCGCGCGACACACCGTCCAATGATGGTGAACATATGTGCCAAATGATTTCAAAATCCCTTGATGAACGACATAGTTATGGCCCGGACAAGCTCATTTATGGCCATTTTTGACCTTTGACCTCAAAGTGTGACCTTGACCTTGGAGATATTGACGTAATTCTTTCGCGCGACACACCGTCCAATGATGGTGAACATATGTGCCAAATGATTTCAAAATCCCTTGAAGAACGACATAGTTATGGCCCGGACAAGCTCATTTATGGTCATTTTTGACCTTTGACCTCAAAGTGTGACCTTGACCTTGGAGATATTGACGTAATTTTTTCGCGCGACACACCGTCTAATGATGGTGAACATATGTGCCAAATGATTTCGAAATCCCTTGATAGATGACATAGTTATGGCCCGGACAAGCGGGACAGACAGACCGACCGACCGACAGACCGACAAAGTGACTCCTATATAGCCCCCATTACCTATGGTAATGGGGTTATAATAACATAGATCTATGAACAATTATGCACATAAGGAATTCTCCAGAAAATCACGAACTTTTATTACAGACAATATTTTTCAATAATTGACATATTGTAAGAGTCATGTTGTTGAGTTGTTACTCAGAAAACCATAAACCATGGAAAAACTACCAAAAAATACCACACAAACATCCCCCGTGCCTTCCATAACCATGACACTGCAGACCACCATCCTTCCGAACTATTCTTCAGGGATCTGTGAATACAAACAAAACATGTACATGTACTTAATAATATTTAATTTATTATAAAAACAGCAAATCCATTTAGTCAAATCAAAAGTTCAACACACATGTGCACTATATAAGACAGACAGATTTATGGAGTATTCTGGAAATAACAATTTCTCCCTTCAAGTTAAGACTTCAATATTATTATTAAAACTATTCTGTGTAAAGAAAAAGGTTTTGATAGAAACTTAATTTAAAGTAACAACTGATCAATGGACTAATAGTTATAAGATTGGTGGAGCCTTGAGTCTAAAACTAAATTTTTTAATATGATGGACTGATTAAAAAAATACCTTCTCAAACAAACAATTTTCTTTTAACTTTTAATTCATGCTTTTCAACTGTGTGATAGCTGTATATTGGAGAGTTTAACTGGAGAATTGTGTGGGACTTATAACAATATAACAACAAAATCATGATTATAATTTCACACATTTTGAGTGCAGCATCACTGAAGATCAATTATATTTTCTGTATTGATTTGTGTACCACAAACAATAATTTATATTGTTTTTTTTACTGGTTTTAATAGTGACATAGACTATATTTGTTGATTTCTGTGTAAGATTGTATTATTTTTCAGGAGAGGTCATATTAAAAAGTATTTCCATGAGTGGAAGATCCAGGAGTGAAAATATTTATTTTAAATGACAACTGAAATATACAAATTTTCTTTTCTTTCAATGCTTTTAATGATAAATGTATACAAGAGATTGTGTTCAATATACTCATATGCCCCCCCCC
>VMBQ01008310.1:26027-37976 GCA_007657795.1 Dreissena rostriformis
CCCCCCCCCCCCATTGAAAGCCTTTCCAGTATTGATTCATTGGCCAATTTCAACAAGTGTAAGTCCAAAAGTAGGTTAACGTCAACGTCAAAATGAGTTGAGGTGTCGTGGGTGTATTATGAGTTTTTAGAGATAACATCCTTGCAAGTATTAAAACTTGTGTAGCAAGTGGTACTGATGTTAGGCAAAACATGTCATTTTGGGTTGACCAAGAATTTAGACCCTTTGAATGAGTCTTAGTCCAAGAGTAGATAAATGTCAAAGTCAAAATGAGGTAGGTGATGTGAGTTGATTGAGAATGTTCACAGATAACATCCTTGCAAGAATCAAAGCTTTGTAGCAAGCGATATTGATTAAATGCGTCATTGAGTTAACCAAGACTTTGGTCCGTCTGAAATGGTCAAAGTCCCAAAGTAGGTCAATGTCAAGGTCAAACTGAGGTCAGGTTAAGTGTAGATAGTGTTCAAAGACATGATCCATGCAAGTATAAAAGCTTTTAAGGAAACATTATTGAATTTGCACAAAACATTTTGCATTAACCAAGAATTTAGACCTTAAATTAGTCCAAAAGTAGGTCAATGTCAAATTTAATTACCTTAGCTTTGAGGGTGTGTTGATAGTGTTCAAAGACATCATCCATTTTAGTATAAAATCTTTAAAGCAAGTGGTATTGATGTAAGACAAAACTCTTCATTTTGGGTTAACCAAGAAACTTGATATTTTGAATTAGCCGTCTACGTCCAAAAGTAGGTCAAGGTCAAGATGAGGTAAGGCGGCGATGTGGGTTTGTTGAGAATGTTAAAAGACATCAGCCATTAAAGTATCAAAGTTTTGTAGGAAGCTTTTTTTATGTTCTACGAAACAGGTCATTTTGGGTTAACATTGTACGAATGGAAGAAAGATCTATCAAACAAACACTGGCCAGTTGCTATATGCCTTCAGACATCTGTAGATGTTTGGGGCATATAAATTCACAAAATTTGATTGAGCGTCATATTTTGACTTTATTACTATGACAACACATGATCACAAGTGCTTGATAAACGAGATCTATCCGGCCAAATGACTACCAAAACTTTTATAGTTGTGGGACCAGATCCTCACTGTGGCTTCGAGAGCCTGGTCAAGATATTCTATTTGTCCACATGCCTAGTAAATCTTTCATACTTGTTTAGGCTTTTTCTACTGCTCTCTTACCCGTGAGAGGTTTGCATAACTTAGGTATGTGTCACATTTATAGTAAAATAAAACAGTGTGTTGTTACATTAATAATTATTTGTTTTTCAACAGTTAATTACTTCTTCAGACATGTTTAAGCAGTAGGATTTTTTCTCAAATGTTTCATATTTTAGATTAAGAATTTCCCAATTTAACCCAGGTACTCTTTCTAAATTGGTCAGAAAAAGGCCTGTGAGGACCAGATCCTAGCCCCAGCCTTGAAAGCCTGGTAAAGGTCATCTATTAAGCCTTATGACTACTAAAACTTTCATAGTTGTGGGACAAGATCTTTACCGCAGCCTTGATTGCCTGGTCGAGATTATGTATTAGGCCTAATGACTACTTAAACTTTCATAGTTGTGGGATCAAATCCTTACCGCAGCCTTGAGAGCAAGGTCAAGGTCATCTATTAAGCCTAATGACTACTAAAACTTCATAGTTATGGGACAAGATCTTTACCGCAGCTTTGATTGCCTGGTTGAGGTTATGTACAAGGCCTAATGACTACTAAAACGTTATAGTTATTGACCAGATTCTTACCGCAGCCTTGAGTGCAAGGTCAAGGTCTTCTATGAGGTCCTGCACATCCTCGATGCCAACAGACAGACGGATGAGACTGTCAGAGATGCCCAGCTTGTCCCTCTGGTCAGGAGGCACGGACGCGTGTGTCATCACAGACCTGTTGTAATACAGGGCACAATCAGACAGATCAAAGACAGCACTGATTCTTGGGTCATCACAGACCTGAAGTAACACAAGGCACAATCAGACAGATCAAAGACAGCACTGACTCTTGGGTTTAACAGGCCTGAACAAAAACAAAGGGCAATCAGAAAAACCAAAAACAGCACTGACTCTTGGGTCATCACAGACCAGTAGTAACATAGTAACACACGGCGGGGTGACGGCACTATCATAAAGACATACAACCCTCACAGACCAGTACAAAAACGAGGGGCAACCAGACAGATCAAGGACAGAGATTAGTATTCACAAGAGCTGTTTGTAAAACAGCTACGCAACCTATAAGCAGCAAGAATGCCAACTTGTCACATAAAAGGCCTGTTTAAAGGTCAGAGTTACATTGATATGAGTATGCATTAATCTGAGGTGAAAATTTTGGCACAGAAAAAAATGATGATATTATTAAAACTATTTGAGTTCTAGGCAAGGTTATTTGAGCTAATTTGGATTACTCAAGAGCCATAAATCAAAAGTGCTTTAGGGCATCTAGCTGGTTTTCAAACCTGATCGAGATTATAGGCCTTTAAACATTGTCACAAAGTTTGATGATGATACAATTAAAACTTTTTGAGTAAGATAGCTGACAAGGCTAATTTTGTCTTTTTTTCATTCAAGGGCCTAATACTCAGCGTTTTTATGGGCTTATACAAGGCAATCATTTTGGCAATATCTAGGTCAGGTTAAATCAAATAATACAATTGACCAATATTGAACTTGTGCAGATATTATGCTCCTCACCACTTATTACGTTGGATATTTAACACTGGGGATAGTCAGAAAGAGCAAGGACTGAGTAAACCTGGCACTTAAGTTAAAAGATGGGCCTAAACCAAAGAACCAGCAGTAATCAATTTTTAACATATATGAGATGACCTTTTGAGAAGAAAATTGGGGCTCATTATGTGGTAGACATACGGTTTATTTATAAAATCTTGCACATGATGTTTTAAATATCCAACTGTACTTACGGTAATTCAGCCAAACTTTCAAACCCTCCTAAACTCTCAGCCAGAGTGAATATCTGCAGTGAAAACAACACAAGTATCTTGTTTTGTATTGAACAAAAACTTCACTATTTATTTTTTTAATGTGGAACATTTATTAGAAGACATGTTTCTTAGACTTTTTGGAAATAAATGAACTGCTACATGTTAATGCATAAAAAGCACCATCTTATTTAGCTTATTTTTTTGCATTTGTATTTTTGCTAATGTTTGCATCTATTATGCTACCTTTATAAACATTTATTTAAGAAACGCAATAAATGTGCATAAAAACATTTTAATCACACTAACTTATGAATATTTTTCTAAGAATGATTTTTTAAACATGAAGTACCAATATTTTACTTAGTATATATCAAGACTCTATGTTGGGATTAAATCAATTTACATCAATAAATCATTGATGCTTCAATAAGTGGAAAAAAACAAAAGGGTTTGTTTTCATTTTATGGGAATGGGTCGGGTACACATCAATTTGGGAAACATGCACTGTAAAAATTAATCATGGTGTCCAGGAAAATTTTAAAAAAGGAATTCAATTAGTGAAAAACTAAAAAATGTGATGTTTTAGTTTTAAACTAATATTATTCCAGTAATTTCATAATTTAAAACTTTAATTCACAATTGCTATTAAAGCTTTTGTTTATTCTGGTATAGATTTTTTTCATTCAAATTAAAAACGAAAACCTTTTTGGTACCTCGAATTAGAACAGCAATCCTGTTGTCACAGCAAATAAATATACTGACCTTGAGTGTCTTGAGGAAGGTGGAGGACTGTTCTTTGCCCCCCTTGATGTAGAATGAAACCATACCACTGTAGCCTCTCATCTGTCGCTTGGCAAGCTCATGTTGTGGGTTGGACGGCAACCCTGACAAATACAGCTTACGCTGATTTATATGAGCCTCACTGTGGGAAAACGGGGCTTAATGTGCATCAAGTGTCGTGCCACATGCAGTCTGCATAGGCTAATCAGGAACGACACTTTCCGCTTAAATTGTATTTTTCATTTCAAGGAAGCCTCTTCTTAGTGAAAATCCAGTTTAGGCGGAAAGTGTTGTCGATGATAAGCCTGTGCGGACTACACAGGCTTATATGGGACGACACTATACTCACATTCATTTACCCCTGTTTAACCAGAGCCAGACTGATATTTATGGATCAGTTTATATTGCTGATTCAAGCAAGCTCATGTTGGGGATGGGATGGACATCCAAATACAGCACATCTTCTGATTGCGCATGCTTGTCAGCCCATGTCACACATTATGCCTATTTGCCGCAATGGACTTAGAATATTAATAGATCAGGTCTGATTGCTAACTGACACAGGATTTTTTTTTTACGATTTTGTATAGTTAACATATTTGCAAATACAAAACATTGAATTTCACAGTCAACATGAACATTTTTTTTTGCAAGCATATAACATTGGATTTCACGTTGAACATTTGACTTTAAATGATCACTACAAAACAACATTTTATTGCTGTTGATTAGATTTTACTAATATGTTCCTGGAATGCATCAGTATGACCGTACCTGGATGTATGACCTTCTCGACCCGCGGGTTTTCCTCCAGGAACTTTGCAACGGCCAGCCCGTTTTTCATGTGTTCCCGCATCCGGATGTGCAGTGTCTTCAGGCCCCGGTTGGCCAGGAAACAGTCGAATGGGGACGGAACGGCACCTATGGCTGAATAATACACATTTGATGCATCAAAATTATAGGCAGGGTTTCACTGGGTGCAATTTTCGGCATCAAATACCCCTTAAATCTGGTTATGGACCCCTCTTATGTTCAGACATGGTCCCAATGGACACACACAATTTAGCTCATGTGTTACACTTGATAACAATTCTTTCCCAAATGAGTTTTTCTATATATATAAAATGTTATTATATATATATAAAATGTTATTATATTATATAAATTAAGAAAAACACAATATTATATTTATTGAATCCTTTGTGTAGCTACACAAGTATTATTGCAGACGAAACTGGCATACATGTAGATGCATAGAGTACTTTAGGAATGGTTGTAATTTCAAACATGAATACAAGTTGAGATTTTTGGAAAATTATTGGAACCCCCACATTTTATGACTAGACACCTTAATAATAACCAAAGTAGTCCTTGGGAACCTTAACACATTATTTGTCCTGTGCATTAAAATTGAAACTGTGTCAGCCTCTTAAGTCCAAAAAGAATACGAATGACACTTTAAGCATACAATGAAAATGTGGTTAAAAGAAATGTCCTTGATTGTGAGCATGGGAACAAGAAAGTAATGCAATGTCTGAAACATTGAAACATAAATGACTTTGATGAATAAAAACATTAAAATGACATGAAAACAGAATTGCAAACACTACAGAAAAGTAAGTGGCCCCACCAAAGACAAACTTATAGTTGGAAAATTATCTACATACTTATACAAAGTATAATTAAAAAGAGATATGGAAATGTTTCATCCAAATGTTAAACTGAATGTCTAAGTACAAAAAGGTGAACAATTCTGCTAAATTTCTATTCAGAGTAATGGAACTTGGTCAGTGACCACACACAATGACCCCGCACAAATGTGTGAAGATTAATATGAATGCCTGTAGTAGAAACAGTGATATAGAGATGTTGCAAGTTTACCTTTGTCAGAGCATTACACAAATGGGTATTAATATAGGCTATTAGCTCGCACTATTTGGTAAATAATCACGCTAAAAATTGCCTGTGTACCGTGAAATACAGAGTCAATAAAAAACAACAACAGGTGAATGTTTAAAAAACTGAAGAATTAATACAAATCACTTAATTTACAGATACAGGTCATGTACTAGTATATAATTTGATGTGGTCAAGACCTTGTTAAAAAGCAAAAGCATATGCATGCAAATTAAAAAAATAAAAAATTGTGAGACAACATACCATATTGCAAGAAGAATAGACGTTCATTAAGATCCTCGCGGTTGGTGCAAATACATCCCATCACAACGTCAGAGTGACCTTGGTTACCATGGTAATATGATTATAAGAGACATGTGTTATCGAAAATAAATACTAGCTGGATTAAATTTGGTATGGATTTCACATTACTGAATTCTTCAAGATTTCTTCTCAACATAATATGACATACAGTCGTATTTGCTATTATTTGCAAAGATATACAAGTTTTCATGCCAAGGTCATGTACTTTTAAAGACATACTAAATAATTAATAACTTATCGTTCAACATTTCACATGAAAGATTTAATTGCAAGAGCACACGGTCCCTTCTTACCATTCATGTACTTGGTCATGGAATGAAATACAAGGTCTGCGCCATGGTCCAAAGGGCGCTGAAACATTGAGTGATTTGGTTTAGCCAATAACACACATTGCCTGGTAAGTGGTATGGTTTCCAATGAATGCTATGATCAGTTTAACCCATTTATGCCTAGCGTCTAGTAAAAAGGCCTTGGCAAACAGCGTAGAACCAGATGAGACAGGGTCTGCGCTGTTTGCTTAAAGGAATGTCTGTTAGAAATATTCAAAATATAGAAAAAAAATATACTAGACATCCCTAATTTTGGAAATAAATTGATCCAATTTAGAAGGATAGGAGATTCCACTAGGCAAAAATGGGTTAAATTGATTTAAAATGCGTTTTTTGACACTGTATTTAGCTACTGAGAAGGCTAGCTCGAAAATATTCTACAATGATTGTCTTTCAAAAATCTGTCTTTAATTCTAATCAGAGCTTGCAAGAGATTGCCCTTACATGCCATGGTCATAAAGCCAAAAGTAAATTCTCACTTACATCAAAGTTATTGAGAAATACTTAAATAAAGAATGTAATAGGTGTGTTTTGAATACAGATGAATTCCCATAGCGAGAATTAGAAAACCTAAACCAAGAGCCATGTCAAGACGAAGTGTTCCTGTTATTGCCATGAAATGAAAGTGCATGTATATGTATTCTGCATTTACATAGTATTCTAGTGATCCCATGTTTTTTTATCTTTTCTTTTGCCAACCACCATTAACATCATATAATGAAAAAAATAATGTCCTTATAATGTTGCTGTTTAAACAATGAAAACTTTAACCAAGTTTGGACCAAAGGTTTTCTTTTTTGTCAGCAGGTGCTATGATTAGATACAATTTTCTTCCACATTTCTGTTCTGGCTCACAAGTAAATAATGTAGAATGCAACATGTTTTTTTATACAACATAACAAGGTAACATCTGCGTCTTGAAGCCGTACCCACCTGAAAGTATGAGGACATGAAAGTGTTGTCAACGACGACAAAGCATTCCTTGGAGGCCTTGGCACGCACCACCTTGACAACGCTGGCGATGTCAACAAGCTTCATCATGGGGTTGGTGGGCGTCTCAATCCAAACCATCTGTCACATGGAGAAATTGAATGAATTATAGCAAAAAGAAGGCATTACCTTCAGAACACACTTGTTTATATACAAGAAGGCCCATAGGCTCTAAGATGCTCAACTGAGACGTAAAGAAATTAAACTGTTCTGAGTGGGAGGCGTTCACCAGCTTTCATAATAGCCATATCAGGAGTACTGACCCATACCCTGGCGGCCAGATATTTCAATGTACGAAACCATTTCACGAAATTGGCTCGGATATCATAAGAAAACAAATTCTAACAAAAATTCATGATGAATAGGCAAAAAATGTGACTATTATGTTGGCCACATTTTTCAATAAACCAGAATCATTCTCAAACACAGCCAAAACACCAATAGAACAGAGCAAGTTGCGTGCAGATTAGGAAAAAAAAGACTTATATAACGTTCATGAGCTTGTTTCTTTGATTTGATCTAGTGAACGAGTTTTTGACACCTTATGAACCAGTTTTATACCCTGTCTGCATATCATGCAGACAATTGTACTGACCATGTTTCATGAAGATTTCAAAATGTTCAAAACGTAAATTGTTAACAGAGCACTATGGACGTTGGATAAAAGGCAAATAAAACTTCAATGAAAAAAACTCTCCATAAGCATGTTGTTTTCAGACGAGCTTAAAGTACTCAGATTAAACAAAAGTATAAATTAATAATGTTTGTAAATTTTAACCAATAAAAAGACATCTTTAAAAAAACATACTGGATATACCGGTAGTCAAACACCGTACTGCTGTCTATTCTATTAGCCAAAACCACCAAATTACGTCAATTACACATGCGTCTTAAAACAAGCCTACACAAATATATTAATCATGGACACAAGCAAACACCATGACAGTACCTTAGTGTTTGGTAATCATGGACACAAGCAAACACCATGCCAGTACCTTGGTGTTTGGTCTAATACTGCTCTCCACCTTCTCTAGGTCAGTACAGTCGACCATGGTGAGTTCAATACCCATCTGGCTGGTGCACCGACGGAACATACGGTTTGTGCCTGCAATATAACCAGGCTTTTGAGAAACCATATACAGCAAGAGCAGCTGTATCAGCCTACAATACATTTGAGCAACGCTCTGGGAAAACAAGGCTTAATGCATTTCTGTAAAGTATGGTCCCAGATAAGCCTGTGCATTGCACACAGGCTAATAAGTAATAACACTTTATGGAATATTTTGTTTCAAATAAGTCTCTTCTTCATGATAATTCAGTCTAGGCTGAAAGTGTTGTCCCAGATTAGCCATTGCGGACTGCGCAGGCTGATCTGGGCTGATACTTAAAGCACATGGATTAAGTCTGATTTTCCAAGAGACCAGCAAATACATGTAACCATTGTTTACACAATAACTCACACAAACACAAACTGTCTTATTCTTTTGGTGAGGGTAGGGGGAATTGAGAGACCAGAAAAAATACAATTGTATTGAATAACTGTCATCATTTGATTAACTGTTTAACGAGTTATCATCACAACTTCATATCTCAGCTCAAAGTAAACCAAATACCTTAACAGCTGTTTAAAAAATATTCCCACAACAAACAATCTAAGCCCAGGGCCCAGATTTATAAAAATTCTTAAGCCATTTATTAACAAAAGTTGAAAAAATGAAATTAATAATTTGTGTTTGGAATACTATGCTTTCGTTAACAATCAAATCATGTAAACTATTGAACGAAAGAACCAATAACTGAAATTAAAGTAATGCCATGTGAAATAGGCTAAGTTTATTGATTTTACATATTTATACACAGGCAAGGCTTATATATTTCACATGTAACTGTGCTGCATACCTCCATAAAGGTCATCCATGGCCAAAATATGGTCTCCGTTCTTCAACAGAAATGTAATTGTGTTCGTTGCAGCCAAGCCTGATGCAAATGTCAACCCTGAAATAGCAAACAAGATACAAAATAAATAACAAGAGAATCTTATTAATGTATATTTGCAGATCAAATTAAATTCAGATATTTATTCAATACATGTACAACACCTGAGCTAGCCTTTAGGCTTCGATCAGTTTCAAAAGCACCAATGTTTGATCCGAAGATTCAACGTTTATGGCCATTTTGTTTTCTATCTTTGCCTTATTTGCAGTCTATACAATTTTTTTCATAATGAAATGGTTTGGGAAAAATAAAACTTGTGTACAAGTCATTTTTTCGCAGTTATTAAACTTATACACTGGACAATAGTCAATCGATTATCATTTTTTAATTTAATTGTTTTCGAAATGCCCTTTTCAGAACTATGTATAAAGAACTCCTTGAATAGCAGTTTAAGGTTCTCAATAAGAAAATAATTAATTATTTAAAATCCACACCTTAAATATTTTAAAGATTTCTATAATCAAACAGACCCTGCTAAGTATAACACAACACTCATATACTAGTAGTAGGCTGACACAAAAAAAACTGCAATATTACTCACTCAAACAGCTTTCTGGACAGATTTAAGAGATTATTACCATATTTGGCATTCTCTAGCTTGGCCAGGCATTCCTCAAGACAGGCCCTAGTTGGGTTGCCACTGCGAGAATACTCGTATCCCTGAAAAACGTGCATGGGTAAACAATTTGAACACTTTCTTGGAACTTTTACAAAAGAGACTAAACTAAATAAATCCCCATAAATTTGAAAGAAAGATTGGGCTAAAGGATGGATTATGAAGGCATTCTTCTTACATTCCTATGCTTTAATCTGTCAAGATAAACTTATACTAATACATGCATACAAACAAATCTGAGAACATTGCAAAATATCCAACATCATAAATGGTACAGGGTGGTGCTAAAACGGGGCAAGGAAAAATATGGACGAGTCAAATGACGATTTCTAATCATTTGTAGATCAAAGTTATTTCTTAGTGTGCAATTACTGTAAGGTTTTAAAGCAATATATGTTAATTTGTCATTAAATATTTGCGAAGCTATCAACATCTCGACACATGTTCACACTTTTTGTGTCCAGAGGGGCAGCAGGGTGGGAGGAGCAGGGTGCTGCATCCTGCGATATCACTACAGACCTTTCCCTGGAACAAGTCCCTTATAATATTGTTTGATTTAATTGACAAATGCACCATTATCAAATTTAAAATTCAAGTCAAACTTGAGGTAAGTTTTAATATCGGGTTATCATTAGCACTTTTATCATAGAAACAGCACTTAATTATTAATTTAAACAAAACGTTTTTGCTGCAGACAATTTTCTTAACCCAATCATTCTTATGGCCTCAACTTCAAAATCAAAGGGCCTTATGTGACTGAAAAAAGGGCATTTTATTTGCCCTTCAAAGTTTCCCAGTATCACAGGCCTGACAAATATTGGGCCATTAATTTCAATTAAACTGTACTAAATAATGTTCCATTATTGTACTACTGCAACTTCCTCTCTGCCTGTTTGTCCTCATCTATCATGTTGAGCTTGTCACTGCTTTTGATCAACATCAGCAATAGGACATAGAAATATTCTTCTTTTTCTTCTTCTTCCCATTAATTGCAGGGCTCCTCTGGAGCAATTTGAATATTCGATTAGTCTTGGGCCTGGGTAGAACCAGTACTTGGTGTCTTTGGGGGAGATTTAAAGAACGCTTCCACAGTGGGGATCGAACCTGAGACCTCCTGATGCCTAGGTGGACACCTTATCCACTACACAACGGCGATTCACTGATGGTTAAGACGTTGTGCTATGTAGTAATAATGTACTACACTTGATACCTGTATCCCCTTATTGGCACTGATTATCTCCTAAGGGCAGTCTGAGACTGTCTCCTGCTATGTACTCACTAGATACCTGTATCCCCTTATTGGCACTGATTATCTCCTAAGCTCAGTCTTCTATCTATTTTGAAAAATTAGTACCACAGTCATAATTATGAAATATTGGAATACAAATCCTACAATCATGACATTGGGGCCAGGAAGCTTGATACCATAGATCTACTGATGAACAAGACTATTGCCAAGCAAAATGGTCCCCTACCGGTGAAACTCNCAAAAACAATATGTCCCCCAGTATATACTGGTGGACATAAAAAAAATAATTGAAACAATTTATTATAAGACATGTTTCCTAGACTTTTTGGAAATAAATCAACTGCTTCATTCAATTGCATGAAAAGCACCAGCTTAATTGTTTACAATTGTTTGTTTGCTTATGTTGTCATCTATTATGCTACCCTCAAAAATATTTATTTAAGAAACACAATAAATTTGCATTAAAACATTTAAATTACTCAAACAAATGAATGTTTGTCCAATAATGCTTTTTGAAATATGAGGTACCAATATTTAACTTAATATACATCAAGACTTGTTGGGATTAAAACAATGAAGATCTATAATAGATGCAAACAAGAGATGTGTTTGTCAGAAACACAATGCCCCCTACTGCGCCGCTTTGAAAAAAAAGAAAAAAGAAGACCTTTGACCTTGAAGGATGACCTTGACCGTCACCTTTCACCACTCAAAATGTGAAGCTCCATGAGATGCACATGAATTTTTTGTTTATTTTTGTTTACCTTAAAGGATGACCTTGACCTTTCACCACTCAAAATGTGCAGCTTAATGAGATAC
>VMBQ01008311.1:0-37943 GCA_007657795.1 Dreissena rostriformis
TGTAGTTGATACGGTTATTGTCCATACTATTTAACCGGTATTATTGTATGTATTCATCCAGATTCCAATAATACATAGATGTGTGTATACAGGTCAATGTATGATTAATGATAAACACAATTTTGCTGTATACTGTAAAATCATTATTATTCATGTGACATTATTTTTGTTGATATTGTTGGTTGAATGACAAATGAAGTGCCTATACTTTAAGAATTTAATTGCATGTGTAATGAGAAGAAATAAGTTAGATGAAAAACATAATAAGACAATGAAACGCTCTCGAGCCATTTTCTTGAAAAGAACCAGTACGGTGTGTCTTTAGGGGATTGAACCAGTAGTGAGTGTTACCTCCTGGTCGCTGGAGCGACACATATCCACTACGTTATCATATGACGACCTGCTTTCTTTATGCGTTGCAAAACTATATGTTCTAATATGAATAAACCTATTTCAGAGCCCAAGACGAGTCTCAAGTAGGCAGGGCGCCCACTGCAAAATACACCAGTAACAGTACCAGTCTCAAAAGTGTTAATTACTTCTGTGCGGGACAGTATCAACTCAGATAACCTAAAAAATAAATACAGGAAAATCATAATTATTCATGGGTCATACATTTTTGTTGATTTCGTGGGTTAACCAATCCACAAGTTTAACACAATCAGATCGGAAAATGACTGACGATAAATCCTCTTTTTTCCAAATCTGAAATCTATAAATGTACGTATCCATACAAAAGTATTTCTCTGAAAGAAAAAACCCACGAAAAACATGAACTTTCATGCCAACAAATATAAATGATTGTACACTATAGTCCTTGGGACTTTGACTTATGAAGAATTTAATAGCTTAATGCTTGCTTCATAGTGCGAAATAAACAATTTACTAATTTCTTACACATTTGTACAAGTTTATCGATAATTTTATTAATTAAAAATAAATATATGTTTATGCCTTTCTGAAGAAGTTTGTTTATAGGCAAAAGGCAAAAGCCTTTTTTAGTGTTGAGCAGTTGAGATCTCCGATTGGTTACTTTGTCATGTTTTAATATGTATTTCTAATATTCATGCTTAAGCAAAGTTATTTAAGTCAAAATGTAAACACGACAAAAAGCTGCATTTTAAGTTTCTCTTTAAGGCCCACTGCTAATTTATAACACAAGTGGCAAGAATAAATTACAAACAGACTATTAAGTATTGATACTGATCACTACGCAACTGCAGAATATTTTTCAGTGCAAACTTTTTCTCCAGTGTTGTCATCAGGTTGTTGATTGTAGCGAATGTGGTAGCTTTACGACTTAGTTGGAAAAGAATGAACTGATGATACAACTGATATAAGATTGACCTCTGCACACAAATAAAACAAAGTAATACACGTTTTATATCTTACCCATTGTCATAACGTTTAAATTTGTGTCATGCTAATTTACTTATACATCATCTGCGTTTATGCATTTTTTTAACCCCTTTAACATCAACAATGTTTTACATTACCCCGTAGCTCACTGCATACTCCTAGCTCTGATGTGCTTGAACTACATGGCTGACATTTGGTCTGCAAAAACTGTGGATAATGTATTGCCTGAATAGGTNCCATAGCTCACTGCATACTCCTAGCTCTGATGTGCTTGAACTTCTTGTCTGACATTTGGTCTGCAAAAACTGTGGATAATGTATTGCCTGAACAGGTGGCTAGCAAACCAGTTGAATTACTGATAATTGATGTTGTACAATGATAAGAGGTTTAAAGCTTTGCTTAACCAAGGAATTGGAAATAAAGCACCGCTGTTATTTAGGTTAAATGATATGATGACTTCAGTAACGACTTGACTTTACACCATTCACTTTGGTAAACTGGTGTGACTTTTTTGTAACATTATTTGCCTGTCAATGTCCAGATGTGCAGGCAGATGTTAATGACCCAAGGCCCCTGACAGATGACCTCCGGGCACTCCTGGAGGTCAGACGGAGTGTTGTCATGGAGCCTCTGTGGGTGCAAAAGGCCATAGACAGTCGCACACATGTAAGAGTAGTATACCCTGGTAGGGAGGGAGTATATTTGAGTCACTCGGTTGGTCAGTTTACTGGTTTGTCTTCATAAAATTAACCTTGTTCTGGAAAAGCTGCAATTAATTCATTTGCATAAAGTGTTGCCTAAATTAGCCTGTGCTGTCCGCCGTGGCGTAGTGGATATGGTGTCCGCCTAGCGATCGGGAGGTCACGGGTTCGATCCCTACAGTGGGAGCATTCTTTAGGTCTCCCCCAAAGACAACAAGTACTGGTTCCAGTCCCAGGAAAAAGACTTGAGAGCGTTTCAAAAAAGCCTTAGGCTTTCGATGCAATCAAGCTAAAATAAATAGTTTTTAACTAAAGGCTAAACAGGGAACGGAAAAGACTCTTGGCATACACTGGATTTTCGTTTACAACTAAACAATCCATAAAAGCGAAAGTGTCGTCCCTTATTAACCTGTGTGGACTTCACAGGCTAATGTGGGACGACACTTTACAAACATACATTAAACCCAATTTTCCCACAGTGAGACTACATATTATTATAGGGAGTATATTGGAGTCACTCTTTTGGTCGGTCAGTTGGTTTGTCTTAATTAAATGTTGTCAGTTGCAAGGTGATCTACTTTCACATTCAGTTGAAACAAAGTCATCACCATGTCAAGACCCTCTATCCTCCCCCCCCAGTGATATACACATTTCATTTTCCTGATTTATTATACGAGTATATGCCCTTGAACACAAAGCAGATCTGCATATAAGCCTCATTCTAAAAAAACTGGGTTCAATGCATTTGCGTAGTGTCATCTAAGATTAGCCTGCGCAGTCCGGAACTGCTCTTTCCACCTAGACTGGATTTTTGTTCAGAAGAGACAAACAAAAATATAAGCGAAGTGTTGTCCCTGATATGCCAGTGTGGACCGCACAGGATAATCTGGGATGACAATTTACGCAGACGCATTAAGCCCCATTTTCCCAGAGTGCGACTCATATTCATTTACCCAGAATTCAGACACCCAATTCTCCAAAGGATGAGAACCCAAAAAAATACAAGCTTTTCAATGCCTCTTATTATTTAAACATTCATATTTTAGTATCCGAACATGAAGGGACGCATNCTGTGCAGTCCGCCGTGGCGTAGTGGATATGGTGTCCGTCTAGCGATTGGGAGGTCACTGGTTCAATCCATACAGTGGAAGCATTCTTTAGGTCTCCCCCAAACACACCAAGTACTGGTTCCATTCCACGGAAACAGACTTGAGAGCGTTTCAAATAAGTCTTAGGCTTTCGATGCAATCAAGCTAAAATAAATAGTTTTTAACTAAAGGCTAAACAGGGAACAGAAAAGACTCTCGGCATACACTGGATTTTTGTTTAGAACTAAAAAATCCATAAAAGCGAAAGTATCGTCCCTTATTAACCTGTGCGGAGTTCACAGGCTAATGTGGGACGAAACTTTACAAACATACATTAAACCCAATTTTCCCACAGTGAGACTACATATTATTATAGGGAGGAAGTATATTGGAGTCACTCTTTTAGGTCGGTCAGTTGGTTTGTCTTAATTAAATGTTGTCAGTTGCAAGGGGATCTACTTTCACATTCAGTTGAAACAAAGTCATTACCCTTGTCAAGACCCTCTACCCTCCCCCTAGTGATATACACATTTTCCTGATTTATTATACGAGTATATGCCCTTGAACACAAAGCAGATCTGCATATAAGCCCCATTCTAGAAAAACTGGGTTCAATGCATTTGTGTAGTGTCATCTCAGATTAGCCTGCGCAGTCCGGAACTGCTCTTTCCACCTAGACTGGATTTTTTTTTAGAAGAGACAAACAAAACATATAAGCGGAATGTTGTCCCTGATATGCATGTGTGGACTGCACAGGATAATCTGGGATGACACTTAACACAGATGCATTAAGCCCCGTTTTCCCAGAGTGCGACTCATATTTATTTACACAGAATTCAGACACCCAATTCTCCAAAGGATGAGAACCCCCAAAAATACAAGCCTTTAAATGCCTCTTATTATTTAAACGTTCAGATTTTAGTATCCGAACATGAAGGGACGCATTTAAGGACATCATGACGCTGTTTAGCCACATGCCCTAAACTGCAACATCAGCACTATTGGGTGAACTGGAGAAAAGAGACGCAAGATCTTCAATGCATCATCTAGTCTACGATAAGCTCTTTTGGGAGACTTGAAATCAACTCTCATGTTTACCGCAGCCATTCTTAGATTAAATAAAAACGAATAGACTTTACAAACAGAATAAAGGATCATGAGTGTTCACTTTCAATTTAAATGATAGTAGTAAGATATGTATGTTATTTGACTTGCATGGTATTATTATTTATTGTTTCAATTGAACCGTATATTGTAAATTTCTGCTGACATTTAGAAAATCTTTGAGTTATATTAAATAAATGTATGAATTGTTGCTATATACATTTTTTTATATTGTTTTTTCTTTTGTTTTTGCTACTTTTATACCAGTTACTGTTTAAAATAAGAATGTTTACACATCAACATAATTTTTTTTTCATTGATGATGAGAATTACAATTGATATATTTTTAATAAATAGTTAAAAAAAAAATGTATCTGAAATTCCATCCATTTTAACCATATGAAAAAAGATTCTATAGCAATAATAAATGAGCCGCACTGTTGGGAGAAGGGGCTTTATGCATTTGCGTAAAATGTTATCCCAGATTAGACTGTGCAGGGACGACCGGTTCCGCTTTTATGGAATGTTTTAAGAAGGAAGTCTCTTCTAAAGGAAAATCCAATTTAGGTGGATAAGCCTCTTCAGACTGAACACGCTAATCTGGGACGACATTTTATGCTTTTGTTTTTGCTATTGTATATGCTACTCTAGTACCAGTTACTGTTAAAAATAAGAATGTTCACACTTGATTTTTTTTTAAAATTTTTATTGATGATAAGCGAATTAAAATTTAAATATTTTTAATAATTGTAATTACCTTTCGTATAATTGCAATCTTCAAGATGAAAACATACAATTTATCACGCTGTCTTTATGGTCATGTTATCGGGAAAAACTAAATGTTTACGCCCTAGCAATGCAACAATAATAAAGTATTATGAAATGGCATGTTACGTTGTAAAATATCGACAATAATATCTTTACAATACAGAATGTATAATGGCCATGAATAATTGTTTGTTTTTCTATGACACTTTGACCATATGTTGTTGACGAATTCTGATAATTCATTTTTGAGCCATTAATGCCATATATACAAAAAAGTGCTTAGATTACACAAATACCATCCACCTCCATATTATCAACATCACCATCCTCATCCCCACGCGATCAACATCATCACTATTAGAATCAGTATCCTTGCCATCATCATCATACCCATCATCGTCGTAATCGTCCTAGTAATCATCAAACATCATCGTGTTTATCATCAACATGTAGCCGTGATTTATAATAATCAGTATGTGTCGGTACCGGATAGAGCTGGTCAGCGTACAACTCATATTGTCTTTTTTTATCCGGGTAGCTCATGATGACAAGATTGGTTGTGGTCCATATTCACAGGTGCTTTAGACATTTAACGTTACAACTTTTACTTTTAGCAAAACAAAACGAACCTAACTACCCCGTTACTAATACGTTTTCTTTTGTTCACTTGCATTTTTATTTGAATACATTAAAAAAACAGGTTACGTTTCCACAATAGTGAAAGGTGTTGCGATTGGCAGGCAAAGCCTGAAGTAGTAAGGCGTGGGCTGTCTTTGCACTCCATCGTTCTGTATTAGCTTCACTAGAGATTACGATACTCCTGAGTGATAAAGTTAATATGGTTTCCGTCTTGAGATTAATTATAATAATTTTACATGCAATTCTCACACATGTACACAGTCCAATAAACAGAAAAATAAACTGTACTTGCCGNTTCAATCGAGATTACGATACTCCTGAGTGATAAAGTTAATATGGTGTCCGTCTTGCGGTCGGGAGGACAAGAGTGCGATCACCTACCGAACAGCAATAGTAAGATTTTTGCTGAAGACTTCCACTGCATTGGTAAACCCAGAAAACACATTTCCTCAAAGTTGCCAATAAATTTCAATGGGGGAAAAATTGAGATTAATAATAATAATTTTACATAAAATTCTCACACATGTACACAGTCCAATAAACAGAAAAATAAACTGTACTTGTCGAATATCGTGGCTAATATTCTTCCGATAAGAGAAACACAACAAAATTACTAAATGGTCTCGTCTGCAGCGAAATATTAGAAAACGAAACAAACTGTTCACATTAAATGATAAGATTAAGATATATTGTCAATCGTTTTCCCCGTTATATCTGCGTAGTTTTAATATGTCTATACAGAATATAAATTACACGTTTTTAGTTATTGTAGTTTTCCCGTTATATTGGCGTAGTTTTTATTTATAGTTTATACATTTAAAATGAAGCGATATCTTAAAATCTCAGTGGTGGTGCAGTGGTGTAGTTGAAATGGTGTCCGCATGGTCCCGAGTTCGATCCTACCANCAACAAAATTACTAAATGGTCTCGTCTGCATCGAAATATTAGAAAACGGAACAAACTGTTCACATTAAATGATAAGATATAATGTCAATCGTTTTCCCCGATATATCTGCGTAGTTTTAATATGTCTATACAGAATATAATTACACGTTTTTAGTTATAGTAGTTTTCCCGTTATATTGGCGTAGTTTTTATTTATAGTTTATACATTTAAAATTAAGCGATAGCTTAACATTCAGTGGTGGTGCAGCGGTGTAGTTGAAATGGTGTCCGCATGGTCCCGAGTTCGATCCTACCAATAGCCCAATTAATGCTCAAAATCAAAGAATATTTTGTAAAATATTTCGAAAAAAAAAGTTAACCCATATCAAATCAGTGTTCCTTATAGCAATAGCCAAAATGTCAACGCTAGATGTGGTCTGGTAACATAGATCAACCAAGATACAAAATGCTTTATTTTTAAATATCTTCAATGCTTATTTCCCGCAACGATATCTATTCATACGACACACGAACACCAACATGGTATATGGACATGTGTTGAATATATTGTTATTATATTAAGTCTCATTGATTTTGTATGAATGGCGCTTTAACACCGTCACACTAATCTACGGTTTGGGCAACATATCCCATTATNCGAAATATTCGTTGATTTTGAGTTATAGTGGCGCTTTAACACCGTCACACTACTCTACGGTTTGGGCAACATATCCCATTATGTCTTGGATTGACATTTTGCAAATCATGGTATTAAGTCGTACCCTTGAAAAGAACACAAAACATATTAAGTTTTTTCTAACAGAGGATGTTTGCGATTTGTCGTTTTTCAATGAGGTGAAATATTTTAACATACAATTAAAAGTTGAAACGCACTGCTCGAAATATTCAGCAAGGTTGTTGTATGCCTCAGTGAATTGGCAGTGATGTAATTCATTGGATGTACGTTTGAGATTAGGTTGTGAGTTTGATCCCTACTCGGAGGATTACTTTCCTATAGATTTATCTCTACACATAAGTAACGAGAAGATTTTGTCACATTTAAATTAACGGGTTTACGCTAAAATAATCATCATATGTACTATCAAAATATGAATTGGCTCAATCTGTGGATGTTGTATTACATCCGTTTGTTGTGCTTTCGGCCTGACCGTCGCCCAAAACTACTGCACTAGTTTCTTGTAACTATGTAACTATAATTATTTATTAAAAAACAACAACGGTTAACACAACACATATAATAACCAACGAGTATGAATATTGTTTTTATCATTATACGTGTACTTGTATATTTTCCTCATTTGTAGAGCCTGCTTAAATTGTTTGGTTTCTAATTGTTTAACAACCAATATTTACATGCATCAACTTTTTAACAATTCGTTAAAGATCGCATTAACATCCCAGTGGTTAACTTCTTCAAAAAGACGACAACGTTCATATTCTACTTGAAGAGAAATAGCAGGGATTGCACCCTGCTCTTTTTTAATTCCCGCCTGCTGTCCTTATAGACTGGTCAATACAAAATGAGTGAAATTCTCATTTTATGAATAATATTTTAGCAAGTATTTAATGGCGAACAAATTGCCTATACTTTAAGAATTTAACTGTTATGAGAAGAAATAAGTTACATGAAAAGCATTATTAGACAATGATTANTATACTTTAAGAATTTAATTAATATGAGAAGAAATTAGTTACATGAAAAGCATTATGACACAATGATTATGTCACCAAACTTGTGTGGCATTCCACCGGGCCTATTTTATCAGCAATCTGTACCTTTTGTGATCCTAGAAATTTACCTATGTTAATTTTTAAGTTTAAACCTATTTATTTTAGATTGATTGTATTAACAGCCTAAGGCATATTGAATGCTCTTGGGTCCTTTTAATGAATAGAACACGTTCTTGGTGTCTATGGTGGGGATAAAAAAGACGCTCCCATAGTGGGAATTGAACCTGTGACCCCCTGGTTCCTGGAGTGACACATATCCACTACGCCATGACGATCTACTTTCCTTATGCATTGTGAAATGATATGTTCTTATATGAACACACCTATTTCAGAGCCCAAGGCGAGTCTCAAGTAGGCAGGGCGCCCACTGCAAAATACACAGGAAACAGTACCAGTCTCACACACGTCACTTCTGTGTGGGACACAATATTACAACATGTCGTTTGACATTGTACAACGACACAAAAAAATTTACCACTCAAATGTCGTTTTAGCTCTGCTGCTTTTTTGCCTTCAAAAATGCAGAAATATTGATGGTCATTAATAATTAAGACAAGCGTTATTTGAATAAATTAAATTATATCATTAAATGCAGACCAAGGTACTTGCCATGTTACAAGAGCAATGCTTTACAATGTTAAGAAAAGGTATTTAAGATTTATTACTTCTTTAAAACCCCATTTATATCGACCATCGTTATCTGAGTCATCTGAACAAACGTCAATATTCATTTATAAACTTGTAAGTGTTTGATAAATATATAATTTACAAACATAAGCATGTGCTCATGCAGATGTTTATTTCATTGTCCATTTCAATACGGCGGATCAAAGCATGGTATAATGTGCAAATAGGACTTGTGTTTGAATGTTCAACAACGTTGTATATTCGCTCACAAATTGTGCTTACCTATCAATGGATCATTAACAAAACAAATTGGATCATAAACAAAACAAATGGATCATAAACAAAACAAAAGGTTATAACGCATCCATGTCATGCAAGGCAAGCCTTTTTATCAAATCGATTTAACTAGCAGATGTCCGGTATATAGGACGAGGGAAAAAACGAAGCCAATTATATTTTGAATCGATATACATTTAGTTACCTCATAAATAAACTGCGGGGGTCTAGAAGCTACACGCAAATATAAAACTGACATATAAAAAATCGGTTTGGATTGAATTACCTCATAAATAAATTGTCATGCACACGGCAGGGTTATTTTTTTTGTTATTTTGTCCTACGGATCATTTGGCTTGGACAATGATTCATCCTATCATTCGTGTAATGGATAGTTTCATGGAACTTCCTTACGTAAAATTATTTCAACTGTTCAAAATTTGGTCTTGTTAATGAGCCGTGACGGTATAAACTTTGTGAACCAATAAAGTGGCGTGTCGATGGTATTTTAATTATGCCTATTACCTTCGGTTCTCTTTCGTGGAAGCACGAACAGTTTTGATGTTGATAGTAACCAAATATAGAATCAAACTTCAAACAATATTTACGGCAATGTTTGCACATTATTGAACACAATATGTAGAATAAATTAATATGCATTTTAGTAATAAAGACTTTTACGACGCATCAGCCCCGAGTGCGTGACATGTTTGCTGTACGGGGATATGATTCAATGACACAATTAGGCTACCAACATTAGCAACGTTCGTTCAGCAATTGTCCGATTATTTCCCCAACCCACTGCAATTATCTTTAAGCAAGTTTGTGTTGTTGTTTCAAAGTGTACTCACATATCATTTCCCCGCCTTCACAAGATTGATTATTAAATTAGTAAATTTTATTAATTAATATCCATTTAACAAAATAAGTGTACATAATAAATCATAAGTAGCACAAATAAAACGTTGTTTGCTTCAATTGACTTCAAAACGAACAGATTACAGCTATATTTAAACGTATACTCGTATATTTTGCAGAGCAACAAAACATGAGTCAGTGCAAACCTGAACAATAAGTGGGGATTTCCAAACCGTGAACATTTCTTTTATACGTGAATGAGTTTCCGACTGTATAACCTAATTTTTTGCAACTCTATAAGACTTTGATTCTGTTGATCTGATTCTATTTCTTCTTCACTGTTATTATTGTTGTTTATTCATCACCTGTTACGCGCAAGGGCGGATTTGATATAAATACAAGTATAGTACATCCAACAAATTATTTAAAGTGAGAATATATATATATATGAGGAAATGGCTATAAAACTATTAGGTTCCAAAATTACACATGTAAAATACTGGTAACATATCTCTCCAAAGTGCACTTGAAATAGCTGCCTTATGGGTGTTTATGTCGCATTAATATATAGCAGTTACGGAAGTTTCAACGAATAAAATTACCCTTATTATACTTATAGTTTATAAACTCGGCAATAGACACAATTTTGGTCGATTGCGGTACTCCGAAATTAATGTTCACTTATCACGCGATTATGTCGATTATTGGTCTCAGTTTGTTGCTTTTATTGGTCATTGTAACTTACGAAAAAACATGAAAATTAGGTAGCGGACATTTTAAATGGTTGCGTGCATACCTTATATATCCACAACCCATTGTTCTTTCTGACCGTAAAGGTCATTTTATTATAATGAAATGAATATTGTTTATACCTGTATTAATTAAATTTTAATAAATCCGTATCATGGCTTATTACTCTTATGGTTGCTGACGATCATAAATTTTACAAGACAAGGTCAAACGTCTGTTGTCTCTCATCAATGAAAGACTATACCGATCAACTGGTATTTACATGACAAGTTGGAAGATCAATTTCAGAAAATTATATTGCTCACAATGGATACAAAGCAAATGTAAACACGGTTCCCTCCTAAATTTCGATATGTATATTTTCACGACAAACACAGTTGTAGAAATAATACGTTGAATGATGTTGCATGTACATTCAAAAATTATTGTTTGTCAGAAAATTAATCGACAAATAGGTTCTCCTCCGAAATTAATGTATTGACATATGTACAATTGGTATATCCTTTCAATAAGATAATGTTTGCTTATATGAAAGTTTTAACAAATGGTCAACGGTAAACTATAGTGGATAAAAGGCGACTTATACTATATGTTTGCTATCTCAATTTGTTGTGAATGGTATGCCATTATGCTAGATAGTTCCTTTTATCAAAGTCAGAGCAATACCCATTTATAAATAACGTTCATTTGAAGTGGATGATAATAGATATAATATTGAAAAAGAAACATGGCCCGTTTAAGAATAATGCCTTTACTAACAATGTCTTATAATTTATGTTTGGTATAAATCAGTCGCCTTAATTAGCTGTGATGGTATTTTATAATCTTATCTATATAATACATCATTTAAAAAAATCTCGACAGTATAAACCGTTACTATAAACACATATGTTCCCATTTCAAGTATATAACAGGCAAGTTTTAGGTTTCATTTTCCCGACATGGTTGGCAGCTAATTGACCATGTGTTCACCTTAGGGTCACTGTGGCCTTGACCTATGACCCTTAAATCTCCCTAAAAGTATTTGCCCATTTATACTTATAAGCAACTTTATTACCAACTTATTTTTAAAATGCTCAGGCATTCCATTTTTTTTAGGGAAAAACAAGTATCGCAAATTTCCCTTCTCGAAAAAGTGCACTAAATGCGCATTTAATGCGCATTAAATGCGCTTTNGCCAAAGCACTTCCAAGATATGGCTCCGGACACAAAAGTGTCAGACGGACGGATGGACGGACGGACAGCCAGACGGACAACGCCAAAACAATATCCGTCCGCCTCTGGCGGGGGATAATGAGGGCAAATCTATACGCCCCCCACCTCATATAGTGTAGACATACAAATCCGTACTCTACCAAACAAGAAATGTGTCCACACGAAACGGATGCCCCCAACTGTAACTTTGTCACTACATAAAAGCATAACTGTGTAAATGTTTTTGAAATATACATCGCCTTTATTTATTAAACTATAAGTTTGCTGCATAACAGGTGTTCAATATTTGTTTGTTTTGTACTAATTGAAATAGAGACACCATGCTGAATGTTAAAAACGCACTAAGTGACCCCCTGACCTAGTTTTTGACCCTGTGACCTAGTTTTTGCCCGGCATGGCCCATGTTCAAACTTGGCCTAGACATTATCTAGATAAAACTTGTATCCAAGTTTGGTGAAGATCAGATGAAAACTTCTTGAATTAGGGAGCGGACACCATGCTGAATGTTTAAAACGCACTAAGTGACTCCGTGACCTAGTTTTTGGACCGGCATGACCAATGTTCGAACTTGGCCTAGACATTATCTAGATACAGCTTCTGACCAAGTTTGGTGAAGATTGGCTGAGAACTACTTGAATTAGAGAGCGGACACAAAAAGTGTGACGGACGGACAGAAAGACAGACTGACCAACCAACCGACTGACCGACGGACAGTGCGAAAACTAACTGCAGGACATGGAAAAAATCCAGGAATTTTATCAGTTTTTAATAGACCTCTACACAAATAATGCATTTCAATCATAGTAATGTGGTCATTAAGTTAACCTTTTCACGGTTTATTAAAGTGCCAATTGCCGTACTAGAATCAGCGAGAGAATGCTCATAGAAAGGATTTAATGACCATGCAACTAACAAGCTATCTGCTGATCCAATCTCAAAGCAAAATATGGCAATTTTTTTTTCAAAGTTCTTAGAACAAAGTGACATCTTCTAATCCTTATAAAAATTACTGGAAAATGCTTTATCACCTAAAATAGTGTAATTGCTTTCTAGTAAAACAAGAATTTGTAACAGTGAAGTACAATATCCACCAATGCCGCATGTCATCATATGTAGCATGATACCATAGAATGTCTAGGTTTTGTACTTTTTAGTGTAGTATGAAACAAAATGTACATGCACAACTTCATATGAGAAGGAACAATACCTGAAAGTTTGAATGCTGAATGTTTAAGTTTAACGTCCGCAGACTGTTTGCATTTGCGGACAGACAGATGGAAAGACAGACAGACGTCCATCCAAGGTGATTCTTATATACCCAAATTAACAGGGGATATAATGAATACATATCTTCAGGGCATATCCTAACTCCAGTGTTTGATACCGAAAACAGGAGGTAAATGAGAATTTCAATTAAACAAGATGTGTTTGTGAAACACTATGTCCGCTTTTGAGCAATTTTGACCCATTGATTTGACCTTTGACCTTGAAGGATGACCTTGACCTTTCACCACTCAAAATGTGCAGCTCCATGAGATACACATGCATGCCAAATATCAAGTTGCTATCTTCAATATTGCAAAAGTTATGGCCAATGATAAAGTTTGTGCAAACCAACAAAGCAACAAACAGACTGTATAGACTGGGTGACATTAAAAATTATTTTGTTTTAAGTATGCAAGGGGCATTTTTTTAATATACAAGTGAAAAAAACAAACACGTTTGGTAAATGGGCTGAATTTCGGCACATAAATTTATGAAAATATGCCCTGACCCTAAATGATTAAAACTGGTATCAAAACAACTGTTATATGTATTCATTTACTCAGTTTGACCAATTTTAAAACACAAACTTCCCGATTGGTGCCAGATACTTAGTTTGACCCATTTAAAAACCTTATTGGTGCCAAGTAAAAGTTCAAAAAAAGAACTGATGTTATGTGAACTGAATGTGCAACTCTAACTCTTTACAAGCCGGGCTTAATGCATAAGCGTAAAGTGTCATCCCAGATTAGCCTGTGCAGCTGCACAAACTTATCAGCGACGACACTTTCGGCTTTTATGGATTTTTTTTTTAAAGGTTTATGCGGAAAGTGTCGCCACTGATTAGCCTGTGCAGACTTCACAGGGTAATCTGGGATGGCCCTTTTGCACATGCAATAAGCCATGTTTTGGCATAGAGAGGCTGAATTACTACCTGTTGTTGCTGCTGCTGCTGCTGAGAGCGAGCCATAGACAGAGATGGTGAGAGTCCCGACGCGGAAGTCCCCATGCTGGAAATGTCGGACAATAGCATTTGCTGAATGGCGTCAATTGCAAGCTGCTCCTCAGGCGTCTGGTTCACATAATTCGCAAGCAACATGTCGAGGTCAGTCATGTTTACAGACAAGTCACTCAGTGCCTGCTCTATCTGTTGGATCAGATAGTTCCCACTCAAGCGACTTGTCAATATACAATTGTTGATAAGCGACATTGACGCTGGGATGGATGATGAACTCACCAAGGCTCCACTGGAAGTGTTGATGTAGCTGCCTTGCACGAAGATGTTTTGAAGGTGGCCTGCTAGGCTGATACAAGACTTCTTCATGCTCAATTTCTTGAGCAAGTTGTAGTATTTGTTCAAAAAGGGGGTCAAGATTGTCATTGACATTCACTCCAACGATGTTTGTCTTGTTTGCTAATAATGTTTGCTGAAAAGAAACTGGAAAGTAAACTAAAACTAGAGTTTTTTTAGTGACAAATAAATATGCCTTGACCATGTATATTGCAACACCTTACTTTACACACCTGCTTTTTAAATACCAAACATTGTGTCTATAATTGATATTTAGGATAACAAATAAGCACTCAGAATAGCCTTGTATCAATGTCAAATGCGTAACTTTTTTAATTGACATTTTGTTGTTTTTAACAATGAGGAATACATGGCAAAGTACAGTTTGTAGAAAGATGTCATAATTATATTTTTTTTTTAAATCGAAAAGAGGCAAAACTTCAGCAATTTTAAATGTGAGACTGTACACCTTTAAATGTGTGATTTTTAAATGTGAGACTCTACAACTTAAAATGTGACAATATAAAACTTTAAATTTGAGAATATACAACTTAAAATGTGAGAATATACAACTTTAAATGTGAGACTCGTAACTTTAAACGTGAGACTAAACAACTTTGAATGTGTGTGGCAGCCATCGTGTGAATACGTTAGAGTATGATTGGCAATTTAAAGAAGAATTGCTCGCGTGACTATGGAGTTCATGAGTTATCATCTGGAAACCATTTTATGGTTTCAAGTCCCTGTGACCTTGACCTTTTTCCCAGGGGCCATTATAATTTTACTAGGAATTATTGCATTTTTTGGTTAAAACTATTTGCTGTACGTGATATTGAATAGATACTAGTTGATTTCTACATTGTATGGCCTCTTTTTGTAGGACAGACCTTAGATTTAAAGTTTCATTTCTAGTCACTGGTGTTGAAATTGTGTGCATCAGGATATAAAAGCAATATAGGTCTATTGTTTTTACAAACATCCGGGCTCTGATTTAAATAATAATTATATCCAATTATTAGTGAAATAAACAACATATACCTCTTTTTATAACACCCACAACTTCAAAATAGAAATAAAACTTAGTGAAATAAGCAAATTAAGGCAGTTATTCTTATACAATACTTAAAAATGTGCTAGAACTAGGGGATAGCTCTATGCAGATTTTATTTAACCATTTTTGGAATTGGACCAAAGCCTATAGGATTGGGAAAAATCGGGCTGTTTGAACTAAAATTTGGAAATTGAGGTTGTTGTTTTTATTCTTACAAATACTTACAAATTGAGAATCAGTTCCATCAATATTAATTTTATGAAGGTTCAACTTTACTTCTAGAACTGAATTAGGAAATGAACTCAATGTTGAAACTTTAACAAAACAAATATTTTTTTGGCAAACCTTCAATTTGGAATTAAAGCTAGTAATTATGGAAAAATATAGACTTTTTGAGATTAGGAATGGGGTTGAATTTCGGCCAAAACTTTAACACAATAAATAAAATTTTAAAGTCTCACCTGAAGCTCAAGAAGCTGAGATGACATGCTTAAGCCTCGCTGATGTTGCTAAGGGCCGAGTTTGAGTTCTGAATCTGATTAATGTCCGGGAGTGTCGAAGGGTGTACTGGACCACACAACAAAACTGCTGTCATTTTCCCTTCTCTAGCGTCAATCAATGCCAGGCAGTTGGGGCTCATAGTGCGAAGTGCTCATAAAAAACCCAGACAGGTTAACTTTGAGCATCTTGTTTCCAATGTTGGGTGGAATTCACGTCTACTGCACGCCCGATGGCTGTATCATGCTCTGAGTGTTCACAACGAGTCAATACTGTCTTTCTTTGTCAGCAGCTGTGTCAAATGCGCGTTCTCTTTCGACAGTTTGGACGCCTGAGAAGAGAAGCCAGGACAGTCAGCTCTGCTACTTCTGTCAAAACTATCGACATCGGAAGAATCCTCCGTTAATAAGCTTCCGCTTCTGACTTAAACTCTTCCAAGTTCCTTGATTTTCTCCGGTTCCTTGCTTTCGATCTGTTTGTCTCATAAAGAATGAAACAAGTTATCAAACTTTTTTATTTTTCATGATGTTTGTTGTGATGTTCAACAGCGAGAATTAACTGTAAACATTATCATCATAACTACTGCTAAAACTTCCCATGTCCGTAACACTCGTCCCACCACTGTCACTTGAGCTTAACAAACTACTCAGGCTTGAGTAAAGATCACTTGACATGAACATTGCAGTTATTAAGAACAGCGCCTGAAAACTTGACGTGCTCAGAATTTCCTGCAGAACGGAATTGTTCAACAATTCTGACCTTTTGAGGCAGGAGGTCAAGGGGGAGGAGCTAGGGGTCAGGGAGAGGGGAAGGGTCGTCCTGTACTGGGGCTCCTGCGGGCCCGGCTGGTGCCATTGCCGTCTCAACTCAATAATAATGCTGGTGTTCTCCTGAAACAACAGCACCATGGTTGATATGAACAAGTAACAAATAGGTTTATATTACAATCTATTACAAATGATGTCTCTCGATTGGATGTGAAGGTTTTCAAAAGCAAAACTTCATTCTCATCAATTTTTAATCTGGCAATTCATTGGTGCCTTATCAAAATAGCATGAAAATTAATTCATTCAAATCATTTCCTATTAAAACATTAAAAGTGTTGACAAATGTTATATTAACCTGTCAATTCATAATTGTTATTTTTTTCTTAACTTGCAGAGATGTCATTTCATAAGCCAATATGCGGCTCATCAATATTCGAAAGTGTTGTGTCAGATTAGCATGTGTAGTCCACATAAGCTAATCGAGGAGGACACTTTCCTACTAGACTGGATTTTCATAAAGAGGAGACTTCCTTTTAACTAAAAATACCTTTAAAGAGGAAATTGTTATCCCTGATAAGCCTGTGCAGATTGCACAGGCTAATCTGGGACAACAATTTAAACACATGTGTTAACCCCCATTTTCCCACAGTGGGGCTCATTTATCTGTTAAGCCAGTTCTTTCCTGTATAACAACAAAAAGGAATGGAAAATCAACTTGTTCACAATATAATTTTGTTTAATGGTTCTCATTCTATTGATCACTTAACTTGTACAATACCTTCACAGATGTTTTACTGTAAATATATGTTTCAATAAATGGGAGGCAAAAGTTTAAAATTAATGTCTTCCCAAAGTTGCAAAAACAACAATTCAAAAGTAAATCAACATGTAACAAAAGTTGTAAATACAATAAGACAGCCACTAAAGTGCAACAACTCACTGCTGGTGCAGATCTTCAGTTCTCTCCCTTGTTAGTGTCAGATAGATTAAGTAAACAGCAATTAAAGGGCAACCACTCACTGCTGGTGCAGATCTTTAATTATCTCCTTTGATATTGTAGGCTTAATAAATTAAACATCAACTAAAAGGCAACAACTCACTGCTGGTTTAGATCTACAGTTCTCTCCCTTGTTAGTGTCAGCTAAGATGTCCTTCATGATGCGATCCCCAGGCATTGAATTGCCGCCTCCCCCCACATCACTGGACTTTGATACCACTGAGCCTTTCACCAGTCAGTCATCTTCTGTGCTGAGCAGTTCCTGTAACGTTGAGCAAACCAGTATGAAATATGTTGGCCCAGTCAGTCTTTTGAACTAGAACGTTAGTAATACACCAGCCATTTATTTTTGCCCAATTGGGAATAGTAGCTGTACCAAACCAATTGGGAACAATAAGCCTGACATTGGGAAAATTTGCATCATGAAATCTTCAAATTGGGTCTTTTTAATTGCATGGAACTCAGTATTTACAAACCCATTAAAATATTCTTTTACATGCATTTTTGCTGAAATGTTCAGTTTCAGTTCTTATTGTATTAGTCCACTTGCATATAAAGAAGGAAAAAATGGCTGTTCATATACACCTGGGAGTAAAATTATGTTACAGGAAACTTGCCCTGAACGACTACCAGTTGACAAAACTAGTTTGCTTGTACTTTGAAGACGCCCAAAGTTCCACATTTTCACAGAAATCAATAACAAGACACGATATTGTTTTTAAGTCAAATGAACATTAACTTTGTTTAATATGTTGAGGGAAAATAAAATTTTCAGTAAAAATATTACCCAAACGCCCACAAACACAAATCAAAGCACAGGGCTTGTTTTGTCCTATTCTTGTGAAGCAGCCTTCACCCCCTCATTTTGTGAAAAAATAAGTCGCAAACTTTTCAAAATTGTGAAAAAATGAGTCGCAAGCTTTTCAAAATTGTGAAAATGTAAGTATCATATTTCATATTTGTGAAAAAACTGCCATAATCTAAGAAGGACAAATAGCCCTGAATCATGTCCCTTCCAGACAGGAAACTATTTCAAACAAGAGCACCGCAGAGCGGATGCCAACGCTCGTCTGTGGGTGCAGTTTTGAAAAAAAAAATATATATATAAAAAAATTGACCTTTGATCTTGAAGGATAACCTTGACCTTTCACCACTCAAAATGTGCAGCTCCATGAGATACACATGCATGCCAAATATCAAGTTGCTATCTTCAATATTGCAAAAGTTATGGCCAATGTTAAGGTTTTGGGACGACACAGACAGCGGACGGCGGACGCCTGACGATGAGCTGGCTTTAACAATTCCTCGGATTTTCTCCGAACACAGCAGAGCTAAAAAGGTGCTGACTGATACAAAAAATATATTTATTGGCTTTAAATTTCAGGATTTTAAATGAATTATTTTTTTGTTTTAAACATAAATGTGTGAATTTCTGATTTTGGAAAAAAAGAGGAATTTGCATGGGTCATTTTTTTAATTACGGGTTTGAGTTCAATTCGCAGTTTAGTAATCCCACTAAATCAATATTAATTAATGCACCACAAATAATTACAATTGTACAGTAGTACTGTACAATTGTAATTATTTGTGGTGCATTAATTAATACAGTAATGCATATTAATCAGTACATATTCCACATTTTCTGCGAAAAGTGTGTGCAATGCTTTATTTTGTTGTTATTTTTTATTTTGATACATGATTGTTAATTAAGAAAATAATTTTAATTTTATATTTTGTCATGTGTATTCNATATTGCAAAAGTTAAGGTTTTGGGACGACACGGACAGCGGACGGCGGACGCCTGATGACGAGCTGGCTTTGACAATACCTCGGATTTTCTCCGAAAACAGCAGATCTAAAAAGGTGCTGACTGATACAAAAATGGGGTTGCCCAATTGGCTATTTTCCCAGAGCAAAATTGGTAGTGGCCAATTCAAGCTGATGACTGGAATTTACACTCCTTATACTATAAAATCAATTATATTAATTTGCTTTAATTTTCAGGATTTTAAATGAATTACTTTTTTGTTGATACATAAATGTGTGAATTTCTGATTTTGGAAAAAAAGGAGGAATTTGCATGGGTCATTTTTTTATTACGGGTTTGAGTTAAATTCGCAGTTTAGTTATCCCACTAAATCAATATTAAATAATGCACCACAAATAATTACAATTGTACAGTACATATTCCACATTTTCTGCGAAAAGTGTGTGTAATGCTTTATTTTGTATTATTTTTTATTTTGATACATGATTGTTAATTAAGAAAATAATTTAAATTTTATACTTTGTCACGTGCATTCCTTAGATTTAATATGATGCACATATTAACTGCTGAATGTATAATATTTTGTCCAAATACATCAATATACTTAGGTTCTCTGCATACATTTTTTTTGTATTATTGCATTTTTTATTTATTTTTGTATTTTAATAAATTTAGATCCCACAATCTATTAAGAATATGTTTACTAGCTTGAATACCCATTATTGATAATTTATAAACATTTTGACATTTCACGGCTGTGAGAAAAGGTTAAAATGGNTCAGTTTTAAAAACTACTCTTTTACTCTTATAATTTAACACAAAGTGAGTATTAGCTGTAACATCAAAACTTCTAACGCATTATTGTTTCTGATTTCATTTTCGTTGAATGGCACCATGTAAATGTTTTTCGCAAACATTGATGTCATTTTGGCAAGACAAATGAAATCCACCAGTGCTAAGATTGGCGCAAAACAATGAAGTCATATTGCACCTAGTGAAATGGAAAAATTGCACTGTCGCAAAAATTGTAGAGACAGTGGGTTCATCAAGGTCCATGCACATAATCAGAATGCCGCATTTACCATGTATTAAGCGCAGTTGGAAACCCCCAAGTTTCAATTTAATTGCGAGTAATACATTTGTACAACACTTTTCTGAGTGCTTATTTGAAAACTATGCATTATAAGTTGTATCCTTAATAAATATACTAGACCCAATGTTTGCCATTCAAAATCAGGTGCGCATTATACATGATTGCTCGTTAGTATACATGGTAAAGTACAGTACATGACAATCCATTAAATTATAATAATTCAGTCAATATTGAAACAAAACATTCAACAAAGGTGAGTCTCAAAATAAGTTTTCTCAAGTCAAATACATTTTAAACCTTTGTCTCTGGAACTTTTGATTGCTTTATTGTGAGCTTTGTTGTTTCTCCAACTTTAGCTTTTGTTGTTGAAAGAGAGACAAATGGGCCTTTGAAAGTCAAATTAAACGTATTCCTTTAGTGTTACATTTTTTCTTGAAAACAATCTAAATGTTGAATTATTGAAATAAATCTTAAATATTCCTTTATTGTATTTTTTTTTAATGATTCTTCATTCAAAATCATCTAATTGGTTTTTAAATGNATTGTAAACAATTTTAATGATTCTTCATTCAAAATCATCTTATTGGTTTTTAAATGAAAACAGTCAAAATTTTCTTTTATTGACAAAAATCTAAATCTTACCTACGCTAAAAGACTTGACCTGGTGATATATTGCAATATGGGTTTTAAAATGACAATATATTGCAATACGGTTTTTGGCGTATTGTTGCATCACTAGTTACAACGCAGCAACTATTAGTGGAAATCTACATTCCACTACACTAAGTTACCTGAATTTCCTTGTCAACATCATAATTGTTTTCATTGTCATTGTTCAGTCATTCATGTTGCTTTTCCTAGCCTGGTCATATAATTAATAGTGCTGACCAATTATATACTACAGACCAGCCACTAATATCACATGTGATGCTAGAATTAGTTTTCCTTGATACTTTCAATTTTTACTCCATTGTTATTGTTAAAATGTTTCTACTTCCGATTTGAAGATAGACATTTGTTTCTTAAAGCTAATGTCATTATTTAAGAATTCATATGAAATAAGTAGCAGCTATCAAATTTTAGTCCTATTGTGCACATTTCTGCCAATTTTTAACACTAGTTTCTTAGAAATTGACGGCAGCCATCTTGATTTTTACCGTGGCCATTGCTAAGCAACTTATGTCAAGCCGACTTTTTTAAAGTCCTTGAGCATCATTTTGTATTTGCATTTATTGTTAAAGTTTGAAATGAATTCAATTAAAAAAAAACGTTCCGTTGAGGTATTATTATGTTGTTATATGTTTTGCACATTTTAAAGTTGTTTAAACGCAACAAATACTCTATACTTAAAAACATTCTATTTGAGCACCTGTTAAAAGCTTACTGCTTAGGCACGTAGAATACTGTGTCGGGCACAATTTGTATTGTTGCAGGCACACTGTGTCATGTGTATAACACAGGGCACAGTGTGTCATTGGAAAAGTATATATACCTCAGATTTTCTGTGAAGAAAGAGATTCCATTGATAGTAAAACTATGTTCTGAATTTTGTTAAGAACTCTGGTGCCAACTTGAAGTTTAATATTTTAACACATTGTAAGTGAAAACTTCTCAGTGCTATTATTTCAGTAAATAATAAAGAATATATTTCATCATACATGTTAAGTTCCATGCTGGACAATACATTACATTGAATAACTTGAGTCTGGGTTGACTTACTTTCATGGACAAAAATAACTTTATATTTTAAAGCCATAACTATTTACTGAAAGAGAGCTACTAGTTATACTTGGTATAAGACTTGCATCTGAAGCGGAGTACAACAATATTACCACAACACTGCAGTTCTAATTTCACGAATAATTTTATCAAATTCTACATTCTGTTACAACCTTTTTCAGACTATTTTCCTTCNGGTATACCCATATATGAGGTTTCCTGATGCACTCGATAAAAATCTAGTTATACTAGTGCTATTATATTCTTTTGTTTACTTTTACAGTTATAATCACAAAGTTGGTCATTTAAGTTGATATCCAGATCTCCATAAATGAAAAACCCATCTAATGCAAAGGTATAAACATCACTGACCACTTTATGGGAGTTTTTATTACAATAATCAAATTTGATATGAAACATTATTTTGTAAAGAGTTCAAAAGAGTCACTTCGATTGGTACCTACAGACGATTAATCACACAAACTGTGTAGAGGACCTCTAGATGATGCTCCATACCAAATATGAAACCCTTGGTTTTGCAGTTTCAGACAAAGACTTTTTGAGTCAATATATGTCTATGTAAAATTGTGAAACCCCGGGGCTAAGCCAATTTTGACCACAGAAGCATAATTTGGAAAAATTGGTAGAGAACTCACTAGACAATGTTGCACACCAAACATTAAACCTCTTGGCTATGTGGTTTCAAAAGAGGAGATTTTTAATCAATAAGCCAAAATAATTTGAACACCCAAGGAACATTCCTGTCAGGTTTTGTTTAATTCTGTCCAGCGATTCAGGAGGAAATGTCCTTTGAAGAAAAAGTTGACAGACTAACACAAACATGTTGCCCAAGATCAGACAAGGGATATCATGGTATCCAAACAGCACCCAAAGTTTAAGCCCAGTAGAAGCAAAACATATTTTTAGCAGAATCCGGGGCTATCACTCTGATCATTTCAGAGATATCAAATCAAAATATGAAGGTTCACAAGCTTTTTGATATAAATGCAAAGTTTCATCCCTCTAGCATGAATACTTTTTGAGTTAGGGCGGCCACAAAAGTAGGAGATGGAAGGAAGAATGGAAAGACGGACAAAATAACGAATGAGGGCAAATCTATACGCCCCCACCTCATATAGTGTAGACATACAAATCCCTACTCTACCAAACAAAAAATGTGTCCGCACGAAACGGATGCCCCCAACTGTAACTTTGTCACTACATAAAAGCATAACTGTGTAAATGTTTTTAAAATATACATCGCCTTTATTTTATTAAACTATAAGTTTGCTGCATAACAGGTGTTCAATATTTAAATTCTTTTGTTTGTTCTGTACTAATTGAAAAAGAGACACTGTGCTTAATGTTAAAAACGCACTAAGTGACCCCCTGACCTAGATTTTGACCCCGTGACCTAGTTTTTGCCCGGCATGGCCCATGTTCGAACTTAGCCTAGACATTATCTATATAAAACTTGTTACCAAGTTTGGTGAAGATCAGATGAAAACTACTTTAATTAGAGAGCGGACACCATGCTGAATGTTTAAAACCCACTAAGTGACTCCGTGACCAAGTTTTTGGCCTGGCATGACCCATGTTCGAACTTGGCCTAGACATAATCTAGATACAACTTCTTACCAAGTTTGGTGAAGATCGGATGAGAACTACTTGAATTAGAGAGCGGACACGAAAAGTGTGACCGACGGACAGAAAGACAGACTGACCAACCAACCGACTGACCGACGGACAGTGCGAAAACTATATGCCGCCCAGTTGGTGGCATAAAAATATTTGAATGACTGTAAAACTCTTTGAATAACAACCTTCCTTCTAGATGAGGTTATCTGAGGCGAGCAGGGAAGTTTGTAGCCCCAGGGTTACACTGGCTGTACCCTGGGAGCAGGATTTGTTTAGCGTGTGCTCCTAGGTCCTGGGCCAAGAGCCTATCGCCCAAACCCAGGTAGTGACACTGGGCGTCCAGGTGTTAAACAGCTGGGCACAAATCTGTGATTTAATCGGGTCCTGCAGGACATGGAAAAAATAGAAAATCCAGGAATTTTATCAGTTTTTAATAGACATGCAACTAACAAGCTATGTGCTGATCCAATCTCAAAGCAAAATATGGCTATTTTTTTTTCAAAGTTCTAAGAACAAAGCGACATCTTCTTATCCTTATAACAAGAGGCCCATGAGGGCCTGAATCGCTCTACTGGCTGGAATGTCAATGGANCCTAACTCCAGAGGCAACGTTTTATACCAAAAACAGAGACAGGAGGTAAATGAAAATTTCAATTTATGTAAAAAAAGAGTAAATTCAGTTACTTTAAATAGATTTTCTTATTTAAAATAAATGCAGATAATTATTTTATAACACGATGACTGTATTTCAATAATTGTTTTATTTAAAAAAACAAAACGAATTAAACAAGATGTGTTTGTGAATCACTATGTCCCCTTTTGAGCGATTTTGACCCATTTATTTGACCTTTGATTTTGAAGAATGACCTTGACCTTTCACCACTCAAAATGTGCAGCTCCATGAGATACACATGCATACGTAATATCAAGTTGCTATCTTCAATATTGCAAAAGTTATGGCCAATGTTAAAGTTTGTGCAAACCAACAAACAAACAAAGCAACAAACAGACAGTATAGACTGGGGGACATAAACATTTTTTTGTTTTAAGTAGGCAAGGGGCATTTTTTGAACATACAAGTGAAAAAAACAAAAACGTTTGGTTAGTGGGCTGAACTTCGGCACATAAGTTTATGAAAATATGCCCTGACCCTAAATGATTCAAACTGGTATCAAAACAACTGTAATATGTATTTATTTACTCAGTTTGACCAAATTTTAAAACACAAAATTCTCGATTGGTGCCAGATACTCAGTAAGACCAATTTAAAAACCTGATTGGTGCCAAGTAAAAGGTCAAAATAAGAACTGATCTTATGTGATCTGAATGTGCAACTCTAACTCTTTAAAAGCCGGGCTTAATGCATAAGCTAGTGTCATCCCAGATTAGCCTGTGCAGCTGCACAAACTTATCAGCGACGACACTTTCGGCTTTTATGGATTTTTTTTTTTTAAAGGTTTATGCGGAAAGTGTCGCCACTGATTAGCCTGTGCAGACTTCACAGGCTAATCTGGGATGGTCCTTTACACACATGCATAAAGCCATGTTTTCGCATAGAGAGGCTGAATTACTACCTTTTGTTGCTGCTGCTGAGCCATAGACAGAGATGGTTAGAGTCCCGCCGCAGAAGTCGCCATGCTGGTAATGTCGGACAACAGCATTTGCTGAATGGCATCAATCCCAAGATGCTTCTCAGGCGTCTGGTTCACATAATTCGCAAGCAACATATCGAGGTCAGTCACGTTTACAGACAAGTCACTCAGTGCCTGCTCTATCTGTTGGATCAGATCGTTCCCACTCAAGCGACTTGTCAATATAGAATTGTTGATAAGCAACATCGACGCTGGGATGGATGATGAACTCACCAAGGCTCCACTGGAAGTGTTGATGTAGCGGCCTTGCAAGAAGATGTTTTGAAGGTGGCCTGCTAGGCTGATGCAAGACTTCTTCATTCTCAATTTCTTGAGCAAGTTGTAGTATTTGTTCAAAAAGGGGGTCAAGATAGTCATTGACATTCACTCCAACGATGTTTGTCTTGTTTGCTAATAATGTTTGCTGAAAAGAAACTGGAAAGTAAACTAAAACTAGAGTTTTTTTAGTGACAAATAAATATGCCTTGACCATGTATATTGCAACACCTTACTTTACACACCTGCTTTTTAAATACCAAACATTGTGTCTATAATTGATATTTAGGATAACAAATAAGCACTCAGAATAGCCTTCTATCAATGTCAAACGCGCACCAACTTGTTAAATTGACATTTTGGTGTTTTTAACAACGAGGAATACATGGTAAAGTACAGTATGTAAAAAGATGTCATAATTATCTTTAAAAAAAATCAAAAATAGGCATAACTTCAGCAATTTTAAATGTGAGACTGTACATTTTTAAATGTGTGATTTTTAAATGTGAGACTCTACAACTTAAAATGTGACACTATAAAACTTTAAATTTGAGAATATACAACTTAGCATGTGAGAATATACAACTTTAAATGTGAGACTACAAAACTTTAAACGTGAGACTAAACAACTTTGAATGTGTGTGGCAGCCATCGTGTGAATACGTTAGAGTATGATTGTCAATTTAAAGAAGAATTGCTCGCGTGACTATGGAGTTCATGAGTTATCATCTGGAAACCATTTTATGGATTCAAGTCACTGTGACCTTGACCTTTTTTTCAGGGGCAATTATAATTTAACTAGGAATTATTGTCTTTTTTGTTTAAAACTATTTGCTGTATGGTTTATAGAATCAATACTATTTGATTTCTACATAAAGTCATTATATGTCCTCTTTTTGTAGGACAGACCTTAGATTTAAAGTTTCACTTCTAGTCACTCGTGACTGGTGTTGAAATTGTGTGCATCAGGATATAAAAGCAATAATAATAGGTCTATTGTTTTCGCAAACATCCGGGCTCTGATTTAAACAATAATTATATCCAATTATATGTGAAATAAACAACATATACCAATTTTCATAACACCAAAAACTTCAAAATAGTAATAAAACTTACTGAAATAAGCAAATAAAGCCAGTTATTCTTATAGAATACTTAAAAATGTGCTAGAATCAGGGGACAGCTCTATGCAGAGTTTATTTAACCATTTTTGGAATTGGGCCAAAGCCTTTTGGATTGGGAAAAATCGGGCTGTTTGGACTCAAATCTGAAAATTGGGGTTGTTTTTTTTTTAAACAAATACTTAAAAATTGAGAATCAGTTCAACAATATTAATTTTATTAAGGTTCAACTTTACTTCTAGAACTGAATTAGGAAATGAACTCAATGTTGAAACTTTAACAAAACAATTTTTTTTTGGCAAACCTTCAATTTGGAATTAAAGCTAGTAATTATGGAAAAATAAAGACTTTTTGAGATTAGGAATGGGGTTGAATTTCGGCCAAAACTTGAACACAATAAATAAAATTTTAAAGTCTCACCTGAAGCTCAAGAAGCTGAGATGACATGCTAGCCTCGCTGATGTTGCTAAGGGCCGAGTTTGAGTTTAGATTAATGTCAGGTTGAGAGTCGAAGGGTGTACTGGACCACACAACAAAACTGCTGTCATTTTCCCTTCTCTAGCGTCATTCAATGCCGGGCAGTTGGTTCTCATAGTGCGAAGTGCTCTTAATAAACCCAGACGGGTTCACTTTGAGCACCTTGTTTCCAATGTTGGGCGGAATTTACGTCTGGGGCACGCCCAAATGGCTGTATCATGCTCTGAATGTTTTCAACAAAGTCATAATTGTCTTTCTTCGTCAGCAGCTGTGTCAAATGCGCGTTCTCTTTCAACAGTGAGGACGCCTGAGAAGAGAAGCCAGAACAGTCAGTTCTGCTACTACTGTCAAAACTATCGACATCAGAAGAATCCTCCGTAAATAAGCTCCCCCTTCTGACTCTTCCTATGTTCCTTAATTTTGTTCGGTTCCATGCTTTCGATCTGTTTGTCTCATGAAAAGTGAAACAAACTTTTTTTATTTTTCATGATGTTGGTTGTGATGTTCAACAGCGAGAACTAACTGTTAACTTAATCATCTTAACTACTGCTCAAACTTCCCACGTCTGTAACACTCGTCACACCACCGTCACTTGGGCTTAACAAACTACTCAGGCTTCAGTAAAGATCACTTGACATGAAAATTGCAGTTATTAAGAACAGCGCCTGAAAACTTGACGTGCTCAGAATTTCCTGCAGAACTGAATTGTTAAACGATTCTGACCCTTTGAGGCAGAAGGTCAAGGGGGAGGAGCTAGGGAGAGGGGAAGGGTCGTCCTGTACTGGGGCTCCTGCGGGCCCTGCTTGTGCCTTTTCTTTTCAACTCAATATTAATGCTGGTGCTCTCCTGAAAACAACAGCACCATGGTTGATATGAACAAGTAACAAATAGGTTTATATTACAATCTATTACACATGATGTCTCTCGATTGGATGTGAAGCAAAACTTCATTCTCATCAATTTTTAATCTGGCAATTCATTGGTGCCTTATAAAAATAGCATTAAAATTCATTCATTCAAATCATTTCCTATTAAAACAATAAAAGTGTTGACTAATGTTATATTAACCTGTCAATTCAAGTGTAGTGTCAGAATAGCATGTGTAGTCCACATAAGCTAATCTAGGACACTTTCCTACTAGACTGGATTTTCATAAAGAGGAGACTTTCTTTCAACTAAAAATACCTTTAAAGAGGAAATTGTTATCCCTGATAAGCCTGTGCAGATTTCACAAGGTAATCTGGGACAACAATTTAAACACATGTGTTATTCCCCATTTTCCCACAGCGGGGCTCATTTATCTGTTAAGCCAGTTCTTTTCTGTATAACAACAAAAAGGAATGGAAAATCAACTTGTTAACAATATCATTTTGTTTAATGGTTCTCATTCTTTTGATCACTTAACTTTTACAATACCTTCACAGATGTTTTACTGTAAATATATGTTTCAATAAATGGGAGGCAAAAGTTTAAAATTAATTAATGTCTTCCCAAAGTTGCAATAACACACACAATTTTGTACCATGCCTTTGCAGATCTTTGATTGTAAAAATCTGTTTTAATTCACAATTGACAACAATTCAAAAATAAATCAACATGTAACAAAAGTTGTAAATACAATAAGACAGCCACTAAAGTGCAACAACTCACTGCTGGTGCAGATCTTAAGTTCTCTCCCTTGTTAGTGTCAGATAGATTAAGTAAACAGCAATTAAAGGGCAACAACTCACTGCTGGTGCAGATCTTTAATTATCTCCTTCGATATTGTAGGCTTAATAAATTTAACATCAACTAAAAGGCAACAACTCACTGCTGGTTTAGATCTACAGTTCTCTCCATTGTTAGTGTCAGCTAAGATGTCCTTCATGATGCGATCCCCAGGCATTGAATTGCCGCCTCCACCGACATCACTGGACTTTGATACCACTGAGCCTTTCACCAGTCAGTCGTCTTCTGTGCTGAGCAGTTCCTGTAATGTTGAGCAAACCAGTATGAAATATTTCGGCCCAATCAGTCTTTTGAACTGGAACGTTAGTAATACACCAGCCATTTATTTTTGCCCAATTGGGAATAGTAGCTGAACCAAACCAATTGGGAACAATAAGCCTGACATTGGGAAAATTTGCATCGTGAAATCTTCAAATTGGGTCTTTTTAATTGCATGGAACTTAGTATTTACAAACCCATCAAAAAATTCTTTTCCATGCGTTTTTGCTGAAATGTTCAGTTTCAGTGCTTATTGTATTAGTCCACTAGCATATAAAGAAGGAAAAATGGCTGTTCATATACACCTGGGAGTAAAATTATGTTAGAGGAAACTTGCCCTGAATGACTACCAGTTGACAAAACTAGTAAGCTTGTTAATTAAGAAAATAATTTAAATTTTATATTTTGTCAGGTGTATTCCTTAGATTTAATATGATGCACATATTAACTGCTGAATGTATTATAATTTGTCCAAATACATCAAAAGGTTCTCTGCATACATTTCTTATTGTAATATTGCATTTTTGTTTTGTTTCTGTATTTAAATAAATTTAGATCCCACAATCTATTAAGAATAGTTTACTAGCATGAATACCCATTATCGATAATTTATAAATATTTTGACATTTCACGGCTGTGAGAAAAGGTTAAAATAGCATGACAGCAAAGAACTTTAAGCTCTGTAAATTATAACATACAATGCTAACATTTGTATGGTTTCACAATTATTTTTAATTTGCAGCATGTACATCTACGTCATTGTCTCATTTACCACTTTTTAATCATTTTGTTTGTTATACCATATTTGTTCTCATCAGGATTTTAAATACCACTCTACAACAGACTGGAAGGGGACTTAACTTGAGCCCTGTTCTGGGAAAACTGGGCTTTATGCATGTGCATATAGTGTTGTCCCAAAGTAGCCTGTGCAGTCCTCACTGGCTTACCTGAGACAACACTTTCTGCCTAGACTTGATTATTGTTTAAAAGAAATTTAATTTTATTTAAAAGTATCACCTCTGATAAGCCTGTGTGCGCACTGCAAGCGCTTAATATTTTTTTACGGCACATAAAATGAATTAAGTCCTGTTTTCCATAACGAGGCTCTCCTTGTATCACCTTGTAGAACTCTGTAACAGACTGTAGGCTCTCCTTGTATCACCTTGTAGAACTCTGTAACAGACTGTAGGCTGACTTTCTTTGAGCCTCATTCTTAGAAAACAGGGCTTCATAAATGTTGCGCTAATTGACATCTCCCCAACTGTCAATCAAATCCTTATCTAAATATCGATCGACCAATCAGCTTTCGATTAATCGGGCGCTTAAGTTACCAACGAGCTGTCCGCCATTTTCTAACACGCAGAATCTCGATATTAACATTTATCAACTTTAGTTTTCCACTTTAAAAACGAAAAATTAAATGTAGTTAAACGGTGAAAGTTGGGAAAGGATTAACACAGTAGTAAAAGGGGAGATTATAACACTCATTTTTGAGAATATATATTTTTACCTTGGAAAAAAACCCAGACACATAATTCTTGCAAAAAGTTCACTCATCCAAATTCCTTTCTTTAAGATCATCTACACATTAGGCCTCTCCACTGTTGAAGACAGACCTCACACAACTGACATCAGACAACACACAACTTCCTTGGGCCATCTACCACCATAGCTCACCGCACTTCGTGCTCAGGTGAGCTAAAAAAAAAGAAAAAAAGTTACTGAAATCCCCCTTATAGAACATTTATTTATTTCAAAAACTGGAATTGTCATATTAGCATTATTAAGTATGAATTATATCACGTGTATATGTAAAATAATAGTGAATATTGATACCCGCATAACTGAACAAAATCCCTGTTATAAATCGTGTTTTTGTGTCAGAAACAAGTGATAACAATTTATGTTACTATTTTAATAAAAACGTATCGATAAATGCCATAGTACAAGAGTTATTTATTACTGATATCCCGAATAAACGCGGTAACTTTGGAGAAGTCGATACCTGCGCGAGCGTTGATACTTGTTGCTTTAATTATTAAAAAGCCTGACCGAAATACCCTTCACAGAACGCTAATTTATATCAGACAATGACCAAACTGACTGAGTTGTTTGGCACTTTTAATTATAGTGATTGATAAATGTCCCATAAGCAATGTTTATTATTATTAATATCACTTTTATACGTAATAACATGTGGGATTTAGCTACCAACTCGGCCTCAGAAAGCGTGTAAAACTTAACCAAGTGCTTGTTCGTGCAAAATACATAGGGGACAAATGTTTCGTAAATACTTTTGAAAATAACATGGGTATATACAAGTGTAGAAGTGTTTATTTATTGCTTATACTACCATAACACGTAGTAATAGGTTAGATTTGGGTAAGCGCGCAAGTGTTTGGCAGCGTGTTTAATGTACCAAAATAACCGTTATAAATATCTAATGTTCTTTATAAACTAATATTTCTTGCATTTGCATAATAAATAAATGTCACAAACCCCTTTAACCAGTGTTATAGGGGGCGAAAAAGTCAATAAACAAGAAACCGTCGGAGACGGGTGATGCTCCCCAAATGTTTTTTNATTTTTGCTTGAATTGTTTCTGTATTTTTGTTTACGCATGTATATGTATAATACAAGTCTAATAGGCAAAACAAGTATATTTAGTGCAGTAAAAACTATTAAATCTAATTGGTACGTAAACATGAAAATTTGTAATGGTATTTTGGCCATGCCATTGTGGTCTCATTATGTTCATAAACTTGAATATCAGAATGACTTTAACAATCCTCTCTGAACTGCAAGGCCCAAATGTTTTATGATTGGTCTTTAGATCATATAGTAGTCCTTGAGCAAGGTTGTACCGGCTTTACCAAGGTCAAATCACTTTTTAACCCTTTGAGCGCTGGAACCGGATTTTGAAGGCCTTTGCAAACAGTTTGGATCTAGATGAGACGCCACAGAACGTGGCGTCTCATCAGGATCCAAACTGTTTGCTATTCTGATAGTATTCTTTGAAAAAATTTGAAGAAAATGCTAATTTTAGAAATTCAGCAGACGACATTTTAGCAGACGACAAATTTCCCAGCATGCAAAGGGTTAAAGGTAAATTATTACAACACTTAAGTGATTTTTCCAGCATACATGTATATTTTTGTATTTCGACATCTGAATAATTTTGTTGAGTATCTCTTAGGGCACCAAATATAGAAGAATCAACCTATGGTCTCTCTATGGGTATCCAATTTTATCCCTGAATTTTTTATTCGAGCTTTGTTATGGGAACCAAATCACAAAAAACGCCTTTTATATTGATATCCACAACAGTGATTATGAAATTGTTAAAAATCAAGGTTTTCACACCTTGTAAGACTTTGAAATCATAATCAAGGAGGATTATTCTGTCTGAAATTGCAATGCTCGAAAAAGTCTTTTTTTGTGCGTAATCTAAAAAAAAGTTCTTAAAGATCATGGATTGCTTATTGTGTGCCCAGGGAAAGAAACACATCTGAAGGGGGAAAATGAGTGATAGGATCTCTGCATTGTTAGTGTAAGAAGCTCTCGTGCCATTTTACATTCCAGTTTTTTGTTTTTGATTAATTGTTGTTCACTTTATTTTGATCTTTATTTGAAGACAATCTTTGTAAATCATTGAAATCCATATTTGTTTAGCTCATCTAAGCCCTTAATGTTCATTGTGAGCGATTGAAGTCACACTATGTCCGTTGTACATAGTGCGTCATTAGTTCTTGTACGTGTCGTCAATTTTTCACTTGTTACCACTCAAGAGGCCACATTTTTCATACAATCTTGATGAAACTTGGTCAGAATGTTTATCTTGACAATGTCTAGGTCAAATTGGGATCTGTATCACATTTGTTCAAAATCTAGGTCACCAGGCAAATTCTTAGAAAACCACATTTATGATTTTATCTTCATAAAAGTTACTCAGAATTTGTTTCTTTACAATATCTAATTGTGAATGTGGGTCACATGTGTCCAAAAACTAGGTCACCATGTCAAGTGTCAAGCATTTTTATCATATTGGAAGCCAATTATGACTCAATCTTAAATAAACTTGGTCAGAATATTCATATTGACAATAGTTAGACTAAGTTTGAATCTGGGTCACATGTGTTTAACATTTGGTTCACCAAGTTAAATCTTAGAAAACCTAGTAACTGTCCTAGAAGACACATTTATGACACAATCTTTATGATACATGATCAGAAATTGTATTTTGAAAATATCAAAGCCATGTTTTTACTAGGGTCAAGTGGGGTCAAACATAATGTCACCATATCAAGTCATTTCTGTTTAGGATATTACTATCAATCCTAGTGATCCAATCAGCTGTCATCATTCGAACCACTAATATTGGTACTGATGTGTTGTAAAATTCTCATTAAAGAACTGTATTTTTCAAAACATAAGTTTGAATACAACTGGAGCACTGTATATAAACAAAATAATTGGGGACATTATATATATATATTATGATTTTAAGTATATGTATATTATTGCTAGTAAATAAATATAAGGATTACAAGTGGGAATATGCATTGGTTCCATTGCTTAAAGTATATTTTTTGGGAAGAAACACTGTAAATATTTGTCTGTAATTACTTGAGGTTGAAAGTGGTTGGTGTAATTGTAACATGACATGTGCATAGTTTTACATAAGAATTTAATATTCCTATTTAAAAATGCCAATAAACATCTTAAACAGTTCCAATACTGGAAAACATATCTCACTTCTTACAGATTTCAAAAAAATAAATGTTTTGTATCTTTTTTTTTGTATGTATTAAAAAAAAATCAATGATATAAATGTATTCAATTTCAAGGTGTCATAATGCAAAATTGCTGTTTTTTTTTCTGTCCTTTATATAATGTGCTTTCTGGTATGTGTTCCACTGATGCCACATATATTTCTAGACTGTGACTGTGCGCATTATATCATATATGTACAAAGTATAAATATGCATTGAGGGAGACTCTTGTGATATATTTACATGATATGGTGAATTTTTAACACTTTTATGCAACATTATTGTAGATCTTAGAGTATTTATGTAATTGTTATGGTTAAAGGTTTTTAAGCGAGGGCAATCTAAAATAAAATTCATAATCATAAGTGTGTTGATTTTATTTGATTCAGTGAACATATACTTTGTCATTCTTTTTTATGAGTTTGTATCCGTAAGTATTATTTTTCAAGCTAAGCATTTACATTTTTGTGTATTTCACAATCTAGCTTCTTAAATAAACGAATGCAGGCGTAATCTTTACAAAACGAAATCATGCATATAGTTAATATTTTATTTTGCAAATTGAAACAGAGGTGNTTACACCTGAAATGCGTAAATTGATTATGTATTGGCTAAATTTCTCAGATTTTTTTTTCATCGCAATTCAGGCGATATATATTCAATTTTTATATCGCCAGAGCCGGGATTTTATTGCATTGGCGATCAGGCGATGGGTTAATTTTGCAGACTGGGCTTATCAGGGAAAACACTTTCTGCCTTGACAGAATTTTGGTAAAGAAAAGACTTCCTTGATAGGAAAAGTGACATAAAAGCGTAAAGTGTCATCCCTGATGAGCCTGCACAGGCTAATATGGGAAAACACTTTACGCACATGCATTACATCCCGTTTTCCCAGCGCCAGGCACAAATTTATTATAAAAAAACACTCAATCACAGTCTGGGAGCAGATCTACCTTGAGTAGTATGTTACTGGTTTCTTACTTTGAGTAGAATGTGTAGTGTTGTGTGTAAATGAATAGTTGAATGTAACCTGTGGTGTTTTGTACGACTAAGAGTTTTGGTAATGAACGCTTTCTGAGTAGCATGGTCTTGTTGTTTTTAAAACCCATAATTGGCCATTTATAACGTGCTTGTACGAGCTACAACACTAAAGAATGTTGCTGAGTAATTTTCTTTTCCTCTGCCTCATTCTTGTCCGACTCAACTGAATTTGATGACTGACTTGACGGGACAGCCTCCCGTGGTAGGTCAAGCACCTGACAAGAACCTGACAAGAACAAGGGAGATTAATGGGCCTCACAGGCTTGCGAAATGAGTAAAACTTGAGTTGTGGTAAAACAGTGATTTTTCACTCTGGATCAAAAGTCAATTTTGGTAATAATTGAATTTAAAATCGTTGCAATTTGAAAATTGGTAGCAATACCTATTTTAGGTATATCTCTAAATAATAAAGTATATGGCTGTAATTTTCTTGGTAAATAAATTAAATTAAAAATCTCATATCATGTATTAACTTTCTGTAAACATTACTCAAAACATCAAAATGTATACCNTATAGCCCCCATTACCAATGGTAATGGGGGTATAAAAAACATTTAGTTCTGTATACATGTGTATTGACCTTTGACTTCAATGGTTTACATTGACCTTAAATGCAGCCATGTGGATCTTGAGCACAACACATAAATGATGGCTCGGGATGTAGTTATACATATTTACGTTTAAGAAACTACATTTCATGCATCTGTATCATCCTTACCTGCTTGAAACAGGGTTGGTAAATCCGTACCAGAATCGAAGAAAGCACTTTTGGACTTTTTGATTACCTAAAAATATTATAGTTTTAAAAGATTTTATTAACATAAATCAGTATGTTTTTTCCCATTGGTTCAATCATTAAAATGCATTGACTGTATGCTAATAATATTTGTTTGAGTATTTAAAAAACAAAAGTAATGCGTTTATACCGAACATTTTATTTAATAATGATATTTGTTACAATTCAACTACATACAAGCAAATTCATTGAATTGATATCCCCTGCCAAACTAGAGCTTTGTCACAGAAAAAAGCATTTTTTCAAGATACAAAGGGCCATAACTCCGTTATTAACAGATGGTGTACAATGCCATTTGGCATGCATCATCCTCTTATCCATATATATACTCATACCAAGTTTCAATGAAATCCCCCAAAGCACTTCCAAGATATGGCTCCGGACACAAAAGTGCCGGACGGACGGACAACGCCAAAACAATATCCCTCCGCCTTTGGCGGGGGATAATAAATTTTTGCCAATGATTTGTGGTCACAAAGCAAACTTCTCTCAAGGCATTAATAGAATGGATATCAAGAACATATTGGCCTAAATAATCTTGTCTAAAATTAAATAATAAACTCAAAATATCATCTTAGCATAAAATAAATATAGTTTCAATATGAAATGCTTACATAAAATCTTTTCAAAAGATTTTAGTTTTTCCAAATAAAAAACACCAATGTTAAGTATGTATGGAAACAAATAAATGTAAAACATGTATACCTGCGCTAAAACTAACATAAATGACTCCACAATATCTGTGTGGCTCTGTATAGCTTTCATTTCTGAAAGTGTAATAAAGAGGTACATTTTAAAGTGTAATAAATGGGTACATCTTATAGTGTAATAAAGTGGTACCTCTTAAAGTGTAATAAATGGGTACATCTTATAGTGTAATAAAGAGGTACATCTTAAAGTGTAATACAGAGGTACATCTTAAAGTGTAATAAATGGGTACATCTTATAATGTAATGAAGAGGTACATCTTAATGTGTAATAAAGAGGTACCTCTTAAAGTGTAATAAATGGGTACATCTTATAGTGAAATAAAGAGGTACATCTTAAAGTGTACTACAGAGGTACATCTGAAAGTGTAATAAAACAAGAGATGTGTTTGTCAGAAACACAATGCCCCCTACTTCGCCGCTTTGATTATTTTTATTTTTTTATTATATCCCTTTAAAAACTATAACTTCCCTTGTGAAAATGATCTGTTCCTGCCAAATGATAAATAGAAATTATCTCCCTTTAAAGCTTGTAACTTCCCTTGGATTAAGTTTTTTGACCTTTGACCTTGAAGGATGATCTTGACACTGACCTATCAGCACTCAAAATGTGCAGCTCCATGAGATACACATGCATGCCAAATATCAAGTTGCTATCTTCAATATTGCAAAAGTTATGTTCAATGTTAAAGTTTTCGGACGGAATCACAGACTGACAGATGGACTGACAGTTCAACTGCTATATGCCACCCTACCGGGGGCATAAAAAGGTCTATCTGAAAGTATATTAAAGAAGCATATACACCAACCCACCAAGAAGGTGGCTTGAATGTTTTTTTAAGTATAAGTAGTAGGCATCATTCACTCTGAAAAAATTAATAAATAATAATTTGATGTTTCCTCTTTTACAGATATTACCATATCCATGCTATTTAAACCCCACACCAGGGTTCTCTCTGGCTGAAAAACTGTTTGCGCCAACACTTGCGCCAAATTGAAAAAGTTGGAGCCAACTTCAAGATATTGGAG
>VMBQ01008312.1:0-25756 GCA_007657795.1 Dreissena rostriformis
GTCAACAGAACAGGCCGAATGTTCCAGCAGCCAACCCATCTGGCTATTGGAAGCTAAATCTGTACCTCCGATTCGTTGACCACCTGATGTCGGAATCAGGAACAAGACTCCTTGTAGCTGAGACCCGGTGCATAGCTCAACATTTGCTCCCAAAGAAAGCCGTTGACATAACACACGAGGTCGGTGAGGAGATTTTCCAGGTATATCAAGCCGAACTTTCGGTAAAGATAGACGAGGTCCTATCCGAGATCAGAAGATTGAGGACAAAATTGGCGGGACAGGGCGATCCTGAGGCAGATCTCAACGAGACTCAGAATTCAATGAACAAACGCATTTACCCAGAGATCTTTGCTATTCTTAATGTTTATGGTTGCATGCCTGTGTCAACCGCTACAGCTGAACTTTCCTACAGCACCATGCGAAGGGTATTAACAAACCTAAGGAACACAATGAGAATGTCCGGATAAGGTTTCGGGACTGATCCGACAGAAACAATTACATGCAACTAGCTTTAGAAAAGATTGTGAAAAAAGATAAAATGACCATGATAGCATTAGAATCTTAGATTTTAAAGTAATTAAGATCATTCATTGCATTTCAACACGTTTTTGTGTCGCCTGACTATGGTCAGGGGACATATAGGTGTTACTTGCTTCGGCGGCGGTGGCGGCGGCGTCACACTTTTCGAAAAAAGCTCATTACTTATGTGTCCCTTCAGATATTGCTTTCATATTTGGTACGCATGTGTATCTGGACAAGACCTTTCCATGCGCATAAAAGTGTTGACCCCTGTGACCTCAACCTTGAAGTTAGGGTCTGCGTCCAGGTTTCGAAATCTGCGACCGCGATTCGAAAAAGGCACATAAGTACTGTATCCCTTCAGATATTGCTTTCATATTTGGTATGCATGTGTATCTGGATAACACCTTTCCATGCGCATAAAAAATTTGACCCCTTGACCTTGAACTTGAGGTCAGCATTCAGGTTTTGAAATCTGCGACCGCGATTCGAAAAAGGCTCATACCTACTGTGCCCTTCGGTATTGCTGTCATATTAAGTACGCATGTGTATCTGGACAAAACCTGTTTATGCGCATACAATTTTTGACACCTGTGACCTTGAATTTGAGGTCAGTGTTCAGGTTTCGAGATATGCGACCGCGATTCGAAAAAGGCTCATAACTACTGTGTCCCTTCAGATATTGCTTTCATATTTGGTAAGCATGTGGACAACACCTTTCCATGCGCATGAAATTTTTTTTAACTTGTGGGTCTGCGTTCAGGTTCCGAAATCTGCGACCGCGATTCAAAAAAAGCTTATAATGTCTGTGTCCCTTCTGATATTGCTTTCATATTTGGAACGCATGTGTATCTGGACAAGACCCTTCCATGCGCATAACAGTTTTGACCCCTGTGACCTTTACCTTGAACTTAGGGTCTGCGCTTAATTTGAAATCTGCGACCGCAACCCAAAAAGGGTTCATTACTCCGATGTCTTGAGCTTTACTTTAAACATTAATTTTTTTGATAGATTTTGTTTATGCCTCCCGGCATCTAAGATGCGGGAGGCATATAGCGTTCGTCCTGTCCGTCCGTCTGTACACAAATCTCAGTTAACCCATTTTGACTGTTTCCCTGCACACACCAGCATCACCTAACCTAATTTTGACCTTGACCTTATTTTGGACTTAGACTTATTGAAATGGGCCGATTTCTTGGTTAACCCATTACCATCAGGCGACACATCCAACCTGCGGAGTTCTAGTTCATAATAGGTAATATTGTTTTTTTTTGGGAGAACATAATTGTTTAAAATAAATTTCCACAATGTTACATATTAAAATATTTAATTGATAGTGAGATCAATAAGTTGTGATCGAGTCGTCATTGAAATTTTGACATAATAGCTCAGACGGTAGCGATACCTCATTTTTAACCCATTGTAAACAAGGGTACGGCAATCTTTCTTTCCAACGTTTAACTTTGTCATTGTGACATGGTTTATTCATGTCTCGGGCATCTGTTCTTGTGGGGAAAGCGATCCAATGCTTAACAATTTAGTCGTATAGAATCCAATGAGATATCGTGTGCACAGACCGCCGCAATCCAACTGAATACTTTTGAAAATGTCGTTTTGCACTATCCAATCAATAAATCTAAGAACTCTGACTGGATCTCGGCGACTTCAAAAGATTGTAAAAAATAAACGAGTAAAATGCAACCAAATGGCGTCTTTTAAAACAAAATCAAGGGGAGACCCCCATACCACCCTTGTGAGAAGGGGAATACCCCTTCCCACACCCTCCCCCGTCTCGGCACTTCGCAACTCGCCAATTGCGTACAAATCATTTTCATCTAGCTACGCCCATGAACTTAATATATTTCATTGCCTCACGATAACCTTTATGTTATGTTTATTCGTTTACTAAAACACAATTATTTCAGATTTGTATAAAATGGTAACCTAATTTTGACACACACCGTATAATTAATTTTTAAAACTATAATTTCCATGTTTTTTTATATCAGTTCAATCCGTTATAAGTTGCCATTCATTCAATGTTTTATGAAAAATACAAATCAATAAATAAACGCGTGCTTAGCCGTTTTTAAATATTGATCATATCCGTCAAAGCTTTTTAATTATGCATTTTATGTAATGCATTGAGGAATCTTTTTCAGATTAATTTCGATGATCTGGTAGGTTTACAATGTGACGGGGAGTTCAGAACAAGAATGGTCTCTTCTGATACTTGTACTGAATAAGTTTCATCGTGCCCCATAAGGTTGCAGTTATGTTGTTCAGATAAATATTAATACAATGAGTAATTTAATTGTTATTAATTGAATTGCTTATCTCTTGTATGCATGTTTTCAGTTAAATTGCAATTTTACGGTGCTCGTTTTTATCATAACAATTGTGTTTTGTGATTTTGTGTATGTAAAGTTTATAAGTAGTGTGCTCTATACTGGGGGACATATTGTTTTTGCCCTGTCGGTTGGTTTGTTTGTTTGTTGGTTTGCACAAACTTTGACATTTGCCATAACTTTTGCAATATTGAAGATAGCAACTTGATATTTGGCATGCATGTGTATAGAGCTGCACATTTTGAGTGTTTAAAGGTAAAGGTCATCCTTCAAGGTCAAAGGTCAAATATTTGGGTCAAAATCGCTAAAAAGGGGACATAGTGTTTCACGAACACAGCACTTATTAATTATGCATTTAATGTAATGTATTCTGGAATCTTTTTTGGATAATTTCGATGATCTGGTATGTGTACTATGTGCTCTGAACATGAAGGGGACCATCTGATACTTGTATTTTACCATAAGGCTGATATCAGATTGTTCTGATGAATATTGAGCCCATGAGAAATTTAATTGAAATAATATTGAATCGCTTATCTCTTGTATTGATGCTTTCACTTTAAACGCAATATTTTGGCATGTGTGGTTATCAACACAAGTGTGCTTTGTGATTATTTAACAGGTACACAAGGTTGAATCCTTACTTCTGTGAAGCATTTATTACGCAGATAAGTACTTATTATTATACTAGGCCTTCAATCAACTAACAGAAATAAATAAATCATAAATAACAACAATCTCGGCACTACACAAAGAAACTAGAATTAGTTAATAACTATTAATACAATATTTACAACTGTTAAGATTTATATAAAGGCATTGCTTAAGAAATACCTTTCCCCTCCACAGGGTGTTTCACTTAATGTATCAATACACCATGAATATGTTAGAATTATCTATCATATTTTCTAACAGCTGCTTTGCACCTTAACGTCCATTGACCAACGCTAATATGGGTCACAACGTCCATTGACCATCGCTAATATGGGTCACAACGTCCATTGATTATCGCTTATATGGGTCACTACGTCCATCGACCACCGCTTATATGGGTCACTTCGTCCATTGACCACCGCTAATATGGGTCACTACGTCCATTGACCACCGCTAACATATATTATCGGTGGTCAATGGACGTTGTGACCCATATTAGCGGTGGTAATGACTGTTAAGGTGCAGACCAGCTGTCACTGCGTCTATTGACCACCGCTAATACCTGTCACTTCGTCCATTGACCACCGCAAATATGGGTCATTACGTCCATTGACCACCGCTAATATGGGTCACTTTGTTCATTTACCACCGCTAATATGGGTCACTTCGTCCATTGACCATCGCGTATATGGGTCACTATGTCCATTGACCACCGCTAATATGGGCCACTACGTCCATTGACCACAGCTTACATATATTAGCGGTGGTCAATGGACGTTGTGACCAATATTAGCGGTGGTCAATGGACGTTAAGGTGCAGAGCAGCTGTCACTACGTCCATTGACCACCGCTTATATATGTCACTACGTCCATTGACCACCACTAATATGGGTCACTACGTCCATTGACCACCGCTAATATGGGTGACTACGTCCATTGACCACCGCTTATATGGGTCACTTAGTCCATTGACCACCGCTCATATGGGTCGTTAAGTCCATCGGCCACCGCTAATATGGGTAACTACGTCCATTGACCACCGCTAATATGGGTCACTACGTCCATTGACCACCGCTAATATGGATCATTTCGTCCATTGACCACCGCTAATATGGGTCACTACGTCCATAGATCACCGCTTATATGGGTCACTACGTCCATTGACCACCGCTAATATGGATCACTACGTCCATTGACCACCGCTAATATGGGTCGCTACGTCCTTTGACCACCGCTAATATGGGTCACTACGTCCATTGACCACCGCTTATATGGGTCACTACGTCCATTAACCACCGCTAATATGGGTCATTACGTCCTTTGACCACCGCTTATATGGGTCACTACGTCCATTGATCACCGCTAATATGGGTCACTGAAGTGTGACCTGTACACCGGTATATATAAGCGTGATTGGGGGGGGGTAAATTTCAAAGGAAAACAATAGAACTTTAATGAACATGATTCAATTGGGAGGCGGAAAACTACAACGGGCGAGGCATGGTATAGGAGTGATAACCCAAAAAAAGGGTTAGGGTAAGGGTTAGGGTTAGGGGTCGGGTTAGGGTTAGGGTTGGGTTTAGGCTAACCCAATCCCTAACCCGACCCCTAACACTAACCCTAACCCTTACCCTCTAACCCCCCCTTGCGCAATACCATACCATGCCTCGCCCGATGTAGTTTACCGCCTCCCGATTCAATTATTGATTTAATTATCATCGTAATTTTGACAGACAAACAAAACTTAAAATACTGCCTTGAAACAGATACGTGTTTAAAAAACAATTCCGTTCAAGTCAACTATTGATACACATCTGCGTAACTTTCGATATAAGCTCTTATCTCGAAAAGTACCAACAAATACAGTTTTAACAAAAATTCGGATTTGAAGCGTGTAACTTGAATGGGTTGTGCCGATGAAATATTGAAACACATCACAATGCAATACTTTTTTAAAGTCATTAATATTGAAATAACATTTAAAAAGTGCATTTTTGGCATGATCGATAAAAAATATACAGCGATGTTTTGAATTTTATAATAATTTTAATGAAAACATTAATATTTAACAGGTAAAGCACAGACAGAAAATTAAATGAACAAGAGGATGACATATGCCCCCTTTTTCCACATTTTTCTAAACCTAAACGCAAAGGGTTTTCACATATTTATCGAAACCTAAACGCAAAGTGGGACGGAATTTCAGACGGACAGACGGACAGTGCAATCACTATATGTCAGGCCTTTTTTTTGTCTATTTGGGGAAAAAGTACCTAGCAAAATGGGGATTTTTCGAGTCGCGAAATCTTTCAAATTGGGAAGAATTTTCATCGACAAAAGCATTATTTGGGCAGGGGGGTTTCCTGCCATTTTGGATAAAAATCATATAAATTATGGTTATATATTTTGTAGGTTGTTTAAAAAATAAAATTGAGATATAAGAGTCTAATAATCATAAGTCATAAGACACTTCTTTCTAAAAAAAAAAAAAAGGTNAAACAACAGTTGAACTGATATGTCATACATTAAATTGTGTACTTAACTACTAATACTTGTATCACTTTTATTTTTTTCTTATATTCTGAAATATCAGGTGCGTGAAATTGGCACACCGCTCAGTAATCGACATCAGCTCAGCAAATTACGAATGCTGATCTGGCACAGCATCTGGCTCTACATTTTAGATCAGTATTCGTTTCAAAAGCGTTACTGCGAATGCTGAGCCAGTTCAGCACTCCAGCGCGACATTCCAGATCAGCATTCGTTCTAAAAGTGTTACGGCGAATGCAGAGCCAACTCAGCACTTCAGCGCGACATTCCAGATAAGCATTCGTTTTAAATGCGTTAAGCTGAATGCTGAACCAGCGCAACACCGCAGCGCGACATTCCAGATCAGCATTCGTCTTATAAGAGTATGGCTAAAGTTCAGCCAGCTCAATACTCTAGCGCTACATTCTAGATCAGCATTCGTTTTAAAAGTAGCACGGCGAATTCTGAGCCAGCTCAGCAACCCAGCGCGACATTCTAGATCAGCATTCTTTAAAAAGTGTTACTGCGAATGCTGAGCCAGCTCAGCACTCCAGCGCGACATTCCAGATCAGCATTCGTTTCAAAAGCGTTAAGGCGAATGCTGAGCCAGCTCACTCCAGCGCCACACTCCAGATCAGCATTCGTTTTAAAAGTGTTACGGCGAATGCTGAGCCTGCTCATCACTCCATCGCGACAATCTAGATCAGCATTCGTTTTAAAAGTGTTACTGCCAATGCTGAGCCAGCTCAGCACTCCAGCGCGACATTCCAGATCAGCATTCGTTTCAAAGGCGTTAAGGCGAATGCAGAGCCAGCTCAGCACTCCAGCGCGACATTCCAGATCAGCATTCGTCTTAAAAGAGTCATGGCGAATGCTGAGCAAGGTGAGCACTCCAGCGCGACATTCCAGATCAGCATGCGTTTCAAAAACGTTAAGGCGAATGTTGAGTCAGCTCAGCACTCCAGCGCGACATTCCAGATCAGCATCCGTTTTAAAACTGTTACGGCGAATGTTGAGCCAGCTCAGCACTCCAGCGCGACATTCCAGATCAGCATTCGTCTTAAAAGTGTTACGGCGAATGCTGAGCCAGCTCAGCACTCCAGCTCGACATTCCAGATCAGCATTCGTTTCAAAGGCGTTAAGTTGAATGCTGTGCCAGCTCAATACCCCAGCGCGACATTCCAGATCAGCATTCGTCTTATAAGACTTATGGCGAATGCTGAGCCAGCTGAGCACTCTAGCGCGACATTCTTGATAAGCATTCGTTTAAAAAGTGTTACTGCGAATGTTCAGTCAGCTCAGCACTCCAGCGCGAAATTCCAGATCAGCATTCGTTTCAAAAGCGTTAAGGCGAATGCTGAGCCAGCTCCGCACTCCAGCGCGACATTCCAGATCAGCATTTGTTTTAAAACTGTTACGGCAAATGCTGAGCCAGCTCAGCACTCCAGCGCGACATTCCAGATCAGCATTGTTTTTAAAACTGTTAAGGTGAATGCTGAGCCAGCTCAGCACTCTAGCGCGACATTCAAGATCAGCATTCGTTTTAAAACTGTTACGGAGAATGCTGAGCCAGCTCAGCACTCCAGCGCGACATTCCAGATCAGCATTTGTCTTAAAAGAGTTTTGGCGAATGCTGAGCCAGCTGAGCACTCCAGCGCGACATTCCAGATCAGCATTTGTTTTAAAACTGTTGCGGCAAATGCTGAGCCAGCTCAGCACTCCAGCGCGACATTCCAGATCAGCATTCGTTTCAAAAGCGTGACGGCGAATGTTGAGTCAGCTCAGCACTCCAGAGCGACATTCCAGATCAGCATTCGTTTTAAAACTGTTACGGCGAATGCTGAGCCAGCTCAGAACTCCAGCGCGACATTCCAGATCAGCATTTGTCTTAAAAGATTTTTGGCGAATGCTGAGCCAGGTGAGCACTCCAGGGCGACATTCTACATCAGCATTTGTTTCAAAAGCGTTAAGGCGAATGTTGAGTCAGCTCAGCACTCCAGCGCGACATTCCAGATCAGCATTTGTTTTAAAACTGTTACGGCGAATGCTGAGCCAGCTCAGCACTCCAGCGCGACATTCCAGATAAGCATTCGTCTTAAAAGAGTTATGGCGAATGCTGAGCCAGCTCAGCACTCCAGCGCGACATTCCAGATCAGCATTCGTTCTTAAAATGTTACGGCGAATTCTGAGCCAGCTCAGCACTCCAGCTCGACATTCCAGATCAGCATTCGTTTCAAAGGCGTTAAGGCGAATGCTGAGCCAGCTCAGCACTCCGGCGCGACATTCCAGATCATCATTTGTTTTAAAAGTATTACGGCGAATGCTGAGCCAGCTCAGCACTCCAGCGCCACATTCCAGATCAGCATTCGATTTAAAGGCGTTAAGTTGAATGCTGAGCCAGCTCAACACCCCAGCGCGACATTCCAGATCAGCATTTGTCTTATAAGACTTATGGCGAATGCTTAGCCAGCTCAGCACTCTAGCGCAACATTCTTGATAAGCATTCGTTTAAAAAGTATTACTGCGAATGTTCAGTCTGCTCATCACTCCAGCGCGAAATTCCGGATCAGCATTCGTTTCAAAAGCGTTAAGGCGAATGCTTAGCCAGCTCCGCACTCCAGTGCACCATTCCAGATCAGCGTTTGTTTTAAAACTGTTACGGCAAATGCTGAGCCAGCTCAGCACTCCAGCGCGACATTCCAGATCAGCATTCTTTTTAAAACTGTTAAGGCGAATGCTGAGCCAGCTCAGCACTCGAGCGCGACATTCCTGATCAGCATTCTTTTTAAAAGTGTTAATGCGAATGCTGAGCCAGCTCAGCACTCCAGCGCGACATTCTAGATCAGCATTCGTTTTAAAAGCGTTAAGTTGAATGCTGAGCCAGCTGAGCACTCCAGCGCGACATTCCAGATCAGTTTTCGTTTTAAAAGCGTTAAGGCGAATGCTGAGCCAGCTGGGCACTCCAGCGCGACATTCCAGATCAGCATTCGTTTTAAAACCTTACGGCGAATGCTGAGCCAGCTCAGCACTCTAACGCGACATTCCAGATCAGCATTCGTTTTTAAGGCGTTAAGTTGAATGCTGAACCAGTTTAACACCCAAGCACGACATTCCAGATCAGCATTCGTCTTTTAAGAGTAATGGCGAAAGTTGAGCCAGCTCAGCACTATAGCGCTACATTCTATATCAGCATTCGTTTTAAAAGTAGCACGGCGAATGCTCAGCCAGCTCAGCAGCCCACCGTGACATTCTAGGTCAGCATTCGTTTTAAAGGTGTTACTGCGAATGCCAAGCCAGTTCAGCACTCCAGCGCGACATTTCAGATCAGCATTCGTTTCAAAAGCGTTGAGGCGAATGCTAAGCCAGCTCAGCACTCGAACGCGACATTCCAGATCAGCATTCGTTTTAAAAGTGTTACGGCGAATGCTGAGCCAGCTCAGCACTCCAGCGCGACATTCCAGATCAGCATTCGTTTTAAAGGCGTTAAGTTGAATGCTGAGCCAGCACAACACTCTAGCGTGATATTCCAGATCAGCATTCGTTTTAAAAGTGTTACGATGAATGCTGAGCCAGCTCAGCACACCAGCGCGACATTCCAGATCAGCATTCGTTTTTAAAGTATTACGGCGAATGCTGAGCCAGCTCAGCACCCCAGCGCGACATTCTAGATCAGCATTTGTTTTAAAAGTGTAACTGCGAATGCTGAGCCAGCTGAGCAACCCAGCGCGACATTCAAGATCAGCATTCGTTTTTAAAGTGTTACTGCGAATGCTGAGCCAGCTCAGCATCCCAGCGCGACATTCCAGATCAGCATTCGTTTCAAAAGCGTAAAGGCGAATGCTGAGCCAGCTCAGCACTCCAGCGCGACATTCCAGATCAGCACTCGTCTTATAAGAGTTTTGGCTAATGTTGAGCCAGCTCAGCGCTCTTGCGCGACATTCTAGATCAGCATTCGTTTTCAAGGCGTTAAGTTGAATGCTGAGCCAGCTCCACACCACAGCGCGACATTTCAGATCAGCATTCGTCTTCAAACAATTATGGCGAATGCTGAGCCAGCTCAGCACTCTAGCGCGACATTCCAGATCAGCATTCGTCTCAAAAGCGTTAAAGCGAATGCTGAGCCAGCTCAGCACTCTAGTGCGACATTCCAGATCAGCATTCGTTTTAAAGGCGTTAAGTTGAATGCTGAGCCAGCTCAACAGCCCAGCGCGACATTCCAGATCAGAGTTCGTCTTAAAAGAGTTATGGCGAATGCTGAGCCAGCTCAGCACTCTAGCGCTACATTCTAGATCAGCATTCGTTTTAAAAGTAGCACGGCCAACCGTTATGGCATGGGGAAGGAAAAGTCACAATGTTTCCCTTACTAATACATGTACCATCGATAACTGGTTAACTACCGGTATTCTGCATTTGTTCTCACTACAACATCCAACATTTCTTGCAAATGAAGAAGCACAATTATTTAAAACTTTACTTTCAATTTTCAAACTTATGAACGAGCAGGGTTTTGCCGAAGCCAAACTGGTATGGATTAACTTTCGCAGCAGCCATTTAATAACGCCTAAACGAGGTGACGAGGAAAGAATGTTTGCCAATTTATATGGCGATGAGACAGACTTATTCATATACACAATAGAGCAGACCTGGCAATCCAGACAGATATCCAGATGCACACGACCCGATTGCTGCGAAAACAACAACATTGAACATGGCATACTGAGCGAGTTAGATGTTTTTCACAAACATTTTACACAATTAAAAGTTTACGAAAATAAATACAAATAATTGATTAGTTTAAGAAAGACTGACTTATTTATATAAGTCACCACGAATGTACAAGCGGCCGTTAAAATTATTCCGAAGCACTGCCTGGCCCGGGCTACATGTCTATACAAAGTTGACAATTTTTGCGCATCAAACACTATTTACATGCCAAACTGCTCGATGTCTTATATCGTATTATATTCTACATTCTATTAAATTACCATTTAAGAAAGTATTTACGAAACGATTGCTTGAAACATGTACCAGGTTTTATAAATAATCTATTACAATTGTGTATTAATAAAAACTAGTGCCGGGATACACTCCGGGCGCGTTGAAATCGTAGTTCTTAATTTTTTTTATTTATGAATGCAATGCACATGGTGTCATATCTTTGCGCAATTTAGATACTGGACATTTTACGTTGTAGGTCGCATCTATTAATGCGTTTGTTTGCATCAACAGTTTAAGTACCTATCACAGGAAGAATCTAACGTTTTACTACTTATTTTTTAGGTTTGATACGAGAATGTCGTCCGTTCAAGCAGTGATAGACAACTGGATGTGTTCTGAAACGCCATGTTCTGCTTCGGTGCATATTGAGAATGAAGGACTTATTCCAGTGTAAGTTTTTCCTTTATTTTAGTTTTTTTGCTGTTCTTAAGCTCACCTCAGCACAACGTGGTTTTGGTCGTTTTTGTTCGTGTCCCTTTGTCCTTGATTCGTCAAGCCACATAGGTTTTACCTTATAACTACACAAGAGTAACACCTCTTGTAAATTTACATGACATGTGGTCATAATATGTGCCACAGTAATATTAAATTGGTAAAAGGGCACTTTTTCTATTAAAAAAACAAAATTTTGAACCCAGTACAATGTTTGCCTATTTTTATGTTAATTGCAATCTTGGTATCAGTTATTATACCACCACAAACGAAGTTTGGGGGGTATATAGGAGTAACTTGTCTGTCGGTCTGTCGGTCGGTCCGTTTTAAGTGTCCGCTCTCTCATTCAAGTTATTTTCATCCGATCTTCACCAAACTTGGTCGGATGTTGTATCTAGATGATGTCTAGGTCAAGTTCATATATGGGTCATGCCGGGTCAAAAACTAGGTCACGGGGTCACTTAGTGCGTTGTAAACATTTAGCATGGTGTCCGCTCTCTAATTCAAGTAGTTTTCATTCGAGCTTCACCAAACTTGGTCAGATGTTGTATCTAGATGATGTGTAGGTCAAGTTCGAACATGCGCCAAGCCGGATCAAAAACTAGGTCACGGGGTCTCTTAGTGTGTTTTAAACATTGAGCATGTTGTCCGCTGTTTTTGTGAAGACAACATACAAAATATTCTATGTCAATGCGGCATGTGGGAGTATTCGTCACGTCTGTGACAAAGCTCTAGTTATATCTGGACTTAGTTCGCAATGTGTTCTTTGGCTTATTATCAATATAGCCATTTTCTCAGTATACCTCGGTTAAGTCCAAACATTAAATCGGTAGAATAACAGTATGACCGACAGGGTGAGGCTTCCGGTTGTGTTTACATTTAGAACAAACATATTTAACCTGATCGAACATTGGCTCTAAGGATATCCCAAAGGACATAGTGTTGGTTATTATATTGGCGACCGTTGTTGAGCAGGTTTCCGTAAATGTGTATGGCTGTACCGAAAACTTGTGAACAATCAAACGTCCCGGTGATTGCAAAGTGCTAATTTCTTTGGACAGAACATTTGTTCTTGCATATTGGATACCTTGTGTACGTCCAACAAGACCTTCCATTCGTTGGAAATCGAAGACATCGTTCGGTGACATTGTTAAGTGAAATTGTCAAGTTTAAAAGATGTAGACGTTCACTTTCCAATATGACTCACAAACGATCACTACTTTTGTTTTAAGCTCACCTAAGCACAAAATGCCAAGTTGAACTATTGAGACCGGTCTTTGTCCGTCGTCTGTCGTCGTGCGTCGTTATGTCAACATTCTAGTTCAATGACATTTTCTCCCGAACAAACTCAAAGTTGTTCAAAGACTTGCATTACATGGTTGCCATGGCAACTGAAAGGAAACTTAGAAAAAATCATCTCCTCTGAAATCGCAAGGCCTGGAGCTTAGATATTTGGAATGAAAGATGTCTTGTGGACCTCTACTTAGATTGTTCAAATTATGCCCTGGGATCAAAAGTTCTCCCGCCCTTGGGCAAATGTGTTTTCCTTATATGGTTATACTTAATCTTTAAAAAGTCTTCTACTATAAAAACAAAAGGCAAAGAACATAGATATTTGCATAGTCTGGTGGACCTCTATCAATATTTTTAAAACAATGCCTCTGGGTTCAAACGTGGTCCCATCCTGGGGACGATTATGTTGTCTTATATTTATATTGTGAAAACTTCTTAAATATTTTCTTTGAAACCGCAAGGCCTACAGCACATATATGTGGCATGACAAAATCTTCTCCTATGAAACCATGAAATTAAGAGCATAGATATTTGGCGTGAAACAACTCCCATGGTGGCCGATATAGGACCATCATGGTCATCTTGTTTATTATAAATAGCTCGAAGCGGAAATCGCTTGTCGAAAGGTCACATATATAATAATGCTATGCTTAATTTATTTCAGAGCACAGTCACTTTGTTCTGGACGGCGTGTTCATGAGCGGGAAGTTCACCAGTCGTCACCTGTTGCCGCCATTCGAGTATACGAACATTGTTTGGCTGATCGTGTATCATTCAAAGATCTCCTCAACTCAAAACAAATAAAAGTCACTGGATCCGTGTACGATTTAGCTGGGATCACCATGCTAAGAATGCAACACTATTGTGCATTGGTGATGTACAATGGCAAACATTGTTGGTATGATGGACTTTCAGGAAGCTTGGATGTTTTGCCCGAAAACATCAAGGAATGGTTCCCATCTTACGTGATTGACTGTAAAGTTTAAAAATTGCAAGTTAAGTATTAATCTTCTATCGAAGTTCTATCTAATCTGCGGTTGTTAAAAACAACACAATTTTTATACCATTTCAAACGAAGGTGTAAAGCTTTTGAACGTGGTATGCTGTATAGAAGTCTTTCGTTCGGTTGCCAACATGTGGTGTACAAGAAACACTCTATATGTTCTGATTGACACATACCCGAGTTATTGACCCTTACACTTAGACATAATTAATGTCGTGTTTTTATTTTGCTACAATTTGTAAATCAAACTACGTCTACACGTGTAGTCACCCACTTAAAATAGAAGTAAGCTTTTCAAAATGTTTACATGCACAATACAAACCTTTCGTGTGTGTTGCTTCAAACACTCTTTATTAAAGATTTGAGACAGATCATTAGCATCAGTGTTTTTATTATTAAAAATAGTACACACGATGGAAATGCTAATTTGTATGTATAAACTGTCACTCAAAGTTGATCCGCGGGATAAAATTCAATATAACTCCGATAATAAAATTCAGAAAAAATATTTAATCTGATCTGGAATGTCGCGCTAGAGAGCTGAGCTGGCTCAGCAGTCGCCGTAACACTTTTAAAACGAATGCTGATCTGGAATGTCGCGCTGGAGTGCTGAGCTGGCACAGCATTCGCAATAACGCTTTTAAAACGAATGCTGATCTAGAACGTCGCGCTAGAGTGCTGAGCTGGCTCAGCATTCGCCATAACTCTTATAAGACGAATGCTGATCTAGGATGTCGCGCTGGAGTGCTGAGCTGGCTCAGCATTTGCCTTTACGCTTTTGAAACGAATACTGAACTGGAATGTCGCGCTGGAGTGCTGAGCTGGCTCATCATTCGCAGTAACACTTTTAAAACGAATGCTGATCTAGAATGTCGCGCTGGGGTGCTCAGCTGGCTCAGCATTCGCAGTTACACATTTAAAACGAATACTGAACTGGAAAGTCGCGCTGTAGTGCTGAGTTGGCTCAGCATTCGCCGTAATACTTTAAAAACGAATGCTGATCTGGAATGTCGCGCTGGGGTGCTGAGCTGGCTCAGCATTCGCCGTAATACTTTAAAAACGAATGCTGATCTGGAATGTCGCGCTGGGGTGCTGAGCTGGCTCAGCATTCGCCGTAACACTTTAAAAACGAATGCTGATCTGGAATGTCGCGCTGGGGTGTTGAGCTGGCTCAGCATTCAACTTCACGCCTTTAAAACAAATGCTGATCTAGAATGTCGCGCTAGAGTGCTGAGCTGGCTCAGCATTCGCCATAACTCTTATAAGACAAATGCTGATCTGGAATATCGCGCTGTCGCGCTAGAGTGTTGTGCTGGCTCAGCATTCAACTTAACGCCTTTTAAACGAATGCTGATGTGCAATGTCGCGCTGTGGTGTTGAGCTGGCTCAGCATTCAACTTAACGCCTTTAAAACGAATGCTGATATAGAATGTCGCGATAGAGTGCCTAGCTGGCTCAGCATTCGCCGTAACACTTTTAAGACGAATGCTGATCTGGAATGTCGCGCTGGCGTGCTGAGCTGGTTCAGCATTCGCCTTAACGCTTTTGAAACGAATGCTGATCTGGAATGTCGCACTGGAGTGCTGAGCTAACTCAGCATTCGCAGTAACACTTTTAAAACGAATGCTGATCTAGAATGTCGCGCTGGGGTGCTTAGCTGCCTCAGCATTCGCCGTGCCATTTTTAAAACGAATGCTGATCTAGAATGTAGCAATAGAGTGCTGAGCTGGCTTAGCATTCGCCATAACTCTTATAAGACGAATGCGGATCTGGAATGTCGCGCTGGGGTGTTGAGCTGGCTCAGCATTTAACTTTACGCCTTTTAAACGAATGCTGACCTTGAATGTCGCGCTGGAGTGCTGGATGGCTCGGCATTCACCGTAACATTTTTAAAACGAATGCTGATCAGGAATGTCCACTGGAGTGCTCAGCTGGTTCAGCATTGGCCTTAACGCTTTTAAGACGAATGCTGATCTGGAATTTTGCGCTGTGGTATTGAGCTGGCTCAGCATTCAACTTTACGCCTTTAAAACGAATGCTGATCTAGAATGTCGCGCTTTGGTGTTCAGCTGGCTCAGCATTCGCCATAACTCGTATAAGACGAATGCTGATCTCGAATGTCGCGCTGGAGTGCTGAGCTTGCTCAGCATTCGCCTTAACAGTTTTAAAAGGAATGCTGATCTGAAATATCGCGCTTGAGTGCTGAGCTGGCTCAGCATTCGCCGGAACAGTTTTAAAACGAATGCTGATCTAGAATGTCGCGCTGGAGTGTTGAGCTGGCTCAGCGCATTCAACTTAATGCCTTTAAAACGAATGCTGATCTAGAATGTCGCATTGGGGTGTTCAGCTGGCTCAGCATTCGCCATAACTCGAATAAGACGAATGCTGATCTAGAATGTCACGCTGGAGTGTTGAGCTTGCTCAGCATTCGCCTTAAAAGTTTTAAAACGAATGCTGATCTAGAATGTCGCGTTGGAGTGCTGAGCTGGCTCAGCATTCGCCGTAACAGTTTTAAAACGAATGCTGATCTGGAATGTCGCGCTGGAGTGCTGAGCTGGCTCAGCATTCGCCTTAATGCTTTTGAAGCGAATGCTGATCTGGAATGTCGCGCTGGAGTGCTGAGCTCGCTCAGCATTCGCAGTAACACTTTTAAAACGAATGCTGATCTAGAATGTCGCGCTGGGGTGCTGAGCTGGCTCAGCATTCGCAGTTATACTTTTAAAACGAATGCTGATCTAGAATGTCGCGCTGTGCTTAGCTGGCTCAGCATTCGCCGTAACAGTTTTAACATGAATACTGATCTGAAATGTCGAGCAAGGTGCTTGCCAGATCAGCATTCGTAATTTGCTTAGCTGATATCCAATACTGAGCGGTGAGCCAACTTCACGCACCTAGACAGATAACGTTTAAAGTTATGAATGCATTTGACTGCATTAACTATCATACTGTGATTTTTTTTTAAATAATATAAACACATATTTGGAAACATATCTGAGTTTCCTATACTGAATACTTCGTTAAATCTGCGGAGATCTATACGTAATATATATAATATATTTTTGTTTGAATGGTTTGTAAACGAACAATATTCTTTATTGAACGGAACTTCCACAGGCGCTGAGCCCAGTTTAAATCAGTATAGTTGTATTTTGTTTTTTCTATCGGCTATGTATCTCCAAACTGCTGCGAATAGTTTGGATTTCCAAACAGTGTACATGTATTTTTTACGCGAATGAAGTTTCGACTGTTCACAACTGAAATTATGTGAACAAGCACATCAATAAAATCTCTACTTCGTTCATTTTCCGGTATCATCTCTTTTGAACTCTTATTCTCTGTAGTTTATCATAGAAAATTATGACTGTTTTGAAAAAATTCAGATCGTAAATACAAACTTTAATTAAAATAATAAAATAATGTTGAGTGGTGACTGCAGTTTCTCTCATTGCGATATGTCTAGATGATTAATTCTCTGATTGTATAACTATTCTGTTGTAGACCTAATGTAGACAATATAATTTTGAGTGTTTCAAAGTGGACTTGGCATGTCTCTTTAGAAAAGATAACGGCCTTATCTCAGGACAGCTATGAGATGACAAGTTCAAATCTTCTGACCTGAGCCATTTAGAGTTGAGTCGAAGTGGCGAACAGAGGCAATGGAATCCTTCCTTCTGCCAGGTAAGTTACGTTCGGACTGAATGTAAAAAAGAAATGTATTTCAAAAGCCAACTGACATAGAAATTGATATTGATATTGAAATTATATTGAACTCTCTAATTATAATACACTTGGAGACTTTTCTAATCTAATCATTTGACAACATGTATAATTTGTAATCAAAATCTTTACTCATAATTAAACTATTCAAATTTGAAAAGTGTTGCGTAAGAAAAGTCCCCAAGTGCGTGTTGCGTTAGAAAAGTATCCAAGTGTATATAAGTTTGAAAAGTGTTGCGTAAAAAAATTCTCAAAATGTGTGTTGCGTTAGAAAAGTCTCCAAGTGTATACGGGAACCATGATGTTCAGTAACTCGAGTAATTGGGCCGAACATGGTGTGTGCTTTTCCCAAGAAACTGCCAGGCATACGTGTTGCGAGCATACGTTATGACCTTTAAGCTCCTTGACATTACAGCAATGAAAGGTTACCATTGTCTGGACGAACGATAATATACTGATCATGGCATGCAGTGAGTGAAATTGTTCATATTTTGGTACAGTTCTTATGGTGGCTTATATCTGCCTTATAGTTATTGCGTTTGGACGGGTTTCAAAGTCGCAAACACGACAACTTATCAGAAGGAAAAATTTAATCGCCAGAACGATATATATGGTGAGAAATGTCCAACTTGTCGCAGTATTGCCATTTGTGTCGTTTTGGTGAGTATATTGATAGTTTTTTCCTATTGGTGTGTTGGGGACCTTCTTCTATTCCGCCAACACGTCATACAAATATGGTAGAATTGAGACATGATAAGTTCGTTAATACACATACAATAGTTGTGTATAAATGTCTTTATAAATTGATCGTAATTGTCCTCGTCTAATCGGAATACTTCGGTCCTTACCGGATAAGTGTGGTTTCCGCGGGGACTCACGTCATAATGCTACGCGTAAATTTAAAACACTTCAGTAAAAATAAATCATCAACTTAACTCGATTTCCAGATAGTGTTTATTTTTTATTAAACTAAATTAATGTTGGTGTAGTTAGTAGGAAGCAGCCCAAAATCACATGTGCTCACGGAGTTTGGAGCGAATCTTGGTCTAAAGAGAAGCGAGTGTACCAATCACCGCGCTATCCGGTAAGCAGCAAAATAGTCTTTTTCATTTGGAAACAGTCTATTTGTACCCGATGTTAATCTTTTTGCAGGCCTTCTGGTACTCGTCGTGAGATTCGTCGTCGGCGACAGCTGCGTAGAACCGAACCCATACGGTTGCCAGGAAAGCCCAAAAATATGCGAAAACGAGATGTTGGCAGTGCAAATTTGTCCAGTAACATGCAACAGATGCCGTAAGTATCGCAGCTATAGCCGTAGTTATTGAATAATAACTTCATTTAGTTGATCCGTAAGTAGTGCAACTACATACGCGGCACATGGTTAATACGGTATAATAGTTTCAACATTCAGATTCTGTTTTACTTAGTATTCATATGTTGCTTAACAAACGTCTCGTGTTTATGAACGCTCAATAACAAATATATTTGTACAATTATACAAATTTGCCCCAAGGGGCACTTGAAACTATCGCGGCAAAATCAGTAGTAGTTAAGCAATAGTCAGCGCTATACATTCGATAACGGAACTGTGAGATAGTACAAGTTCTAGTGTTTTAACAGTTACATGCGTAGTGCATACAATGCCGAAAAATAAATTATATAGCAAACTGTTATCTACAATGTTTAACCTCAAAAGAATATGAACGTTTGTTTTCTCAGTGTATGTCAGTTATTCAGATCGAATATTTCCGTTTTAACAAAAGATTCTAGGTTACTAAAATTTTGAATGACAATATTTGTACCTCTTTTGCGGAATACCTATTGTCTACTGATTTCAAAATAAACGCTATTTACACTCTTCTTTACAATAAAAAATCTATTTTTTTCACCAACTTCGGCTAGTGCAAGTTGTCCACGTATTTAATTTAATCATATGTTTAATGTCGGTTGGTACGCATGCATCGAATAAACCATCTTCAAAACGGATATTAAAGGGACTGTAAACCACGAATGACGAAACAAGAAAAGTTTTAAAATACCGTATTTTTTTACAATTATTGGTTGATATTGATTAAAATATCACGACTGGTTTATTACATTACTTAAAAAAAATCATTTTTTCAGTATATTCGGTAATAAAATTTTGCGATGTGAAATCGAAAGTACATCGCGAAAATAGGTGACATAACGATATACACACTATAAATAACGCAAGTACATTGATCATTTTATATAAAAATATATACAATTCACTACGCATGCACAATTTGCATTCCTGGGCTTACCACGTGACGATGATGATCAATCTACTTGCGTTTTTTTAGTTAACTGGTAGTTACCTGGTATGCATACCCAGTAAAAATAAATAAATAAAAAAATAAAGTTAAAAATAAAAAAAAAACTTTTTTCAAGTAATGTTATATACCAGTCGTGATATTTTAATCAATATAAACTAATAATTGTAAAAAATACGGTATTTTAGAACTTTTGTTTTTTCGTCATTCGTGGTTTACAGTCCCTTTAATACATTTAATCGAATCGATTTACCAAATGAGCGGAATGCACAGGCTAACATGGGGCGACATTTTACGCACATGCATTAAACCCCATTTTTTACAGAGCGATGCTCATATTTTTTATACCTGGGTCATGTGTTCACGACTCTACGTATTTCTCCAACAGCTACCACTGCACCGACCACAGCAACTCATACAGAGGGTATTTCTAGATTCTGTTTCAGCATCGTCATATTTTGCCAAACGATTACATGTAAAGGATTTCAAAACATAAGATAATATTGTATCAAGTACATGATTGAATTTGATGAGGACGAAAGACATAAACTTTATAAGAGCAAACCTTGAGTGTTTGATAATTGTACGCAGTAGGTACAAGTTGAATTAGAAATGTATAAACCGAAGCCACGCGAATAACATCTGGATGCAAACGTTTAGTCTTGGTTTAACCACAAACGTCATCAATGCTATTTAGGCAGGTTTTGTCGCGACGCGCCCCAATTATCAATGATGTATTCCACTAATGTTCATAAGCTCAAAAACATTGCAACATTTTTGGATGAAGCTTTCAAAGAAAAATTTGAGCGTTTAAATAGTCTAGCTGGATTATAATTGCATGTTAACAAACATTACTGTTTTAATAGCCATTCATATTAGGCAGAATGTCGGATTGCCAATAAACTTTGAAACTTGAATTCACCGCATTAACGCTTTCTCAAATGAATAAAACACACATATATATATATATATATATATATATTGTTTTTTCGTGATGATGTTTAGCATTCAATTACGACTCTGATTTTTCTAAGCCAATCCTTTTTAGAACTAGGTCTTAAATCACCTAATAGTATGGTACAACCATTTAACAGGTTTACGAACTCGATCCACACGAATATATGTGCATTGGCAAACGATTTATCGTTACTATAAGTTGAATGACAATAGTTGCACCTCATGTAAATTAACGGAATACCCTTTGTCTACTGATTTCCAAATAAAAGCAATTAAAAGTCTAGCTATTTACTCATTCACTGTTTGAAGTCGAATTATTTCTTGTTTACTTTATTTAGCTGTGCAAATTTTCCACGTATTTACTTTAATCATGTGTGTAATGTCAGTTGATACGCATGCATGTAATAAACCAACTTCAATACGGATATAAATATATTCAACGGGATCGATTTACCATGTGAGCCTCGCTCTGTGAAAAGAGGGTTAAATGCATGTGCGTAAAGTGTCGTCCCAGATTAGCCTGTGCAGTCTTAACGCCTTTAACACGAATGCTGATCTAGAATGTCGCGCTAGAGTGCTGAGCTGGCTCAGCATTCGCCATAACTCTTATAAGACGAATGCAGATCTGGAATGTCGCGCTGGAGTGCTGAGCTGGCTCAGCATTCGCCCTAACACATTTAAAAGGAATACTGATCTGGAATGTGGCGCTGGGGTGCAGAGCTGGCTCAGCATTCGCCGTTACACATTTAAAACGAATATTGATCTGGAATGTCGCGCTGGAGTGCTGAGCTGGCTCAGCATTCGCCGTAACACATTTAAAACGTATATTGATATGGAATGTCGCGCTGGAGTGCTCAGCTGGCTCAGCATTCGCCGTAACAAATTTAAAACGAATGCTGGTCTAGAATGTCGCGCTGGGGTGCTGAGCTGGCTCAGCATTCGCCGTTACACATTTAAAACGAATATTGATCTGGAATGTCGCGCTGGAGTGCTCAGCTGGCTCAGCATTCGCCGTAACACATTTAAAACGAATATTGATCTGAAATGTCGCGCTGGAGTGCTGAGCTGGCTCAGCATTTGCATTAACACTTTTAAAACGAATGCTGATCTGGAATGTCGCGCTAGAGTGCTGAGCTGGCTCAGCATTCGCCATAACACTTTTAAAACGAAGATTGATCTGGAATGTCGCGCTGGGGTGCAGAGCTGGCTCAGCATTCGCCATAACACTTTTAAAACGAATGCTGATCTGGAATGTCGCGCTGGAGTGCTCAGCTGGCTCAGCATTCGCCGAAACACTTTTAAAACGAATGGTGATCTGGAATGTCGCGTTGGGTTTCTGAGCTGGCTCAGCATTCGCCTTAACACTTTTAAAACGAATGCTGATCTGGAATGTCGCGCTGGAGTGCTGAGCTGGCTCAGCATTCGCATTAACACTTTTGAAACGAATGCTGATCTGAAATGTCACGCTGGAGTGCTGAGCTGGCTCAGCATTCGCATTAACACTTTTAAAACAAATATTGATCTGGAATGTCGCGCTGGGGTTGCAGAGCTGGCTCAGCATTCGCCATAACACTTTTAAAACGAATGCTGATCTGGAATGTCGCGCTGGAGTGCTCAGCTGGCTCAGCATTCGCCGTAACACTTTTAAAACGAATGCTGATCCGGAATCTCGCGCTGGGTTGCTGAGCTGGCTCAGCATTCGCCTTAACACTTTTAAAACGAATGCTGATCTGGAATGTCGCGCTGGAGTGCTCAGCTGGCTCAGCATTCGCCGTAACGCTTGTGAACCGAATGCTGATCAGGAATGTCGCGCAAGAGTGCTGAGCTGGCTCAGCATTCGCAGTAACACTTTTAAAACGAATGCTGATCTAGAATGTCGCGCTGGGGTGCTGAGCTGGCTTAACATTCGCCGTGCTACTTTTAAAACGAATGCGGATCTAGAATGTAGCGCTAGAGTGCTGAGCTGGCTCAGCATTGGCCTTAACGCTTTTGAGACGAATGCTGATCTGGAATGTCGCGCTAGAGTGCTGAGCTGGCTCAGCATTCGCAATAACTCTTTTAAGACGAATGCTTATCTTGAATGTCGCGCCGTGGTGTTGAGCTGGATCAGCATTCAACGTAGCTGCCTCAGCATTCGCCGTGCTACTTTTAAAACGAATGCTGATCTAGAATAGAGCGCTAGAGTGCTGAGCTGGCTCAGCATTCGCCATAACGCTTTTAAGACGAATGCTGATCTGGAATGTCGCGCTGTGGTGTTGAGCTGGCTCAGCATTCAACTTAACGCCTTTAAAACGAATGCTGATCTAGAATGTCGCGCTGGGGTGTTCAGCTGGCTCAGCATTTGCCATAACTCTTATAAGACGAATGCTGATCTAGAATGTCGCGCTGGAGTGCTGAGCCTGCTGAGCATTCGCCTTAACAGTTTTAAAACGAATGCTGATCTGGAATGTCGCGCTGGAGTGCTGAGCTGGCTCAGCATCCGCCGTAACAGTTTTAAAACGAATGCTGATCTGGAATGTCGCGCTGGAGGGCTTAGCTGGCTCAGCATTCGTCTTAACGCTTTTGAAACAAATGCTGATATGGAATGTCGCGCTGTAGTGCTGAGCTGGCTCAGCATTCGCAGTAACACTTTTAAAACGAATGCTGATCTAGAATGTCGCGCTGGGGTGCTGAGCTGGATCAGCATTCGAAGTTAAACTTTTAAAACGAATGCTGATCTAGAATGTCGCGCTTGGTTGCTGAGCTGGCTCAGCATTCGCCGTAACACTTTTAACATGAATACTGATGTAAAATGTCGAGCCAGGTGCTTGCCAGATCAGCATTCGTAATTTGCTTAGCTGATGTCGATTACTGAGCGGTGTTCCAACTTCACGCACCTTGAAATATCTTAATTTATTTACATATTTTTTTTTACATAATTACCAACCACTTTCAAAGCACACATCAATTCATTAATTTTATAAACTTTAACTATGAATGTTTATCTTCTATGCTAATAGGTATTGTGTTTTCAGGAAGATTATTATTCTGGGTTAGAAAACTAATTTGTAAAACTTAAAGGTGTTTTTGAGTATCTGACCAAATACATTTCTATTGCCAAATTTGTTGGTAACGAGTACATGTAGATTGTAAGTAAATTATTTGTGTTTTCATTATAAAAAACGATGTAAGCCTAACATTAGTAGAATTATTACATTTCCAATAGATTGTGACAGTTTTTGTTACAGAAAAAGCTTTTTTTATTATTACAGTTTGCTGATATGTTATTTATTTGCTTTTTCTGACAAGGTTAACATTATCATATTTTGTTCAATTATAACATAAAAGTGGAAAGCAATTTCTCATCAGGCAGTGATTTTTTCAGTTTTTTTGGGGGAGGGGGATCAGTGCCCTTTTGAGGTGGGGGAAAATAGTGTATACTCATAAAAAGAGGGTTTTTTTGTTTTGTTAATAAGCAATGTAAAAAGCATTATATATGTTAAGTATAAAACACTGTAAGATAAGAACAATTACTTATTGTATTTAATAAATTGTATTAACTGAAAGATTTTGCTACGTCTAGAGTTAAATATCATATAATAACGAGCCAAATAATCAGAGTGTAAATTAATGACAACAAATACCTTTTTTAACATCACAGTGGATTTTTTTTGCCTTGCTTTGGGGAAACATATATACTCTAAAAGGTGGGGAATGGGGCCGAATATCTCCCAATATTTTTGCTAAAATAAACTTCAGGTGATGTGTTCTACAATATTTTATAAAACAGTTAAGAAACTTAGAGGGACTAAAGATTTAAAGGTACAGTCTTAAAAATCTAAAATCACTGTTAATTAAATTATTACATTATTACTGTTTAGATGGAGTATATTTTCTAGGGAAGGTATTTTGAGAAATTCATTTTGTAAATTGAGTTCTGTTTGTTAAGTCCTAATCTTTATTTAATTTTGTTCTTATTGTTACCACTGACTACGAAATTATGAGAATGTTCAATGTCATTGTAATTAAGACACTTAAAATCATGTTATATCCATTATGACCTTCCAGTCATTAGTAAAAACCTAGTTACATGTTCCTTTTTTTTGCCCATTTCTCATTTTGTCTCATATATTTTATGTCATTTGTTGAATAATGATAATATAACATCACATTTACTAATATGATATATTTTCAATTAAGAAATTCATTTTTGTTGCCATAGTTTTAATGAGTTATGCAATGTTTTTCGTATTTTTTTTTAATTCAGTTACATGTAAGTTGTGTCAATACCTTAAGGGATTCGTAGAAATATCGGATATTACGTAACCAAATGCATTGTTGGTGTGTACATGTACATCACAATTTCAGCAAGAAAAGATTTTTCAGATACCAAATAAAGAGAATTTTATGTGTTAATTTTGTTTTTGGATAAATCAATGCAGTTGTTTTTTACGAACAATATAATATAATCATTATTGAATGCCCATAATCGCTGAGCTGCTAGTTTGTTAAACAAAGAGAACATTCTTGCATTTTGTTTCCATTTTTATTTAATGCCATTTATTAATAACAAAAATCCAAATAGTGCCTTGTGCCCTCTTAAATACATGCATCCAGTTTTATCTGATGTTGTCACCTAAGACGCCTAGAGAGCACAGTCATCCACGGTTTATAAGATTACAATTAGTAACACAGCAACTGATAAGCTGAAGGACACACTCCGCACAAATATGTAATTATCTCCAGGTCATACCATATTGAGATTTAAGTTTTTTTTTTATTAATTTTAAATCAATAAGAAAAAAGTATTTTTTTATTATTGAGGAAAACAAGTATTATAATAATTGTTTTAAACAATGTGTTGGCATGGTAAGTCTATCAGTTGTATTTGATTTAATTTTTGAGAATGATGGGCTAATAAATCTGCAGATTAATTTCACAAAGACATTATTATCAGTTTTAGATACATAGTTTTATTTGTTCGTAATACTACTGGCAATCTTCCCCTTTTTTCTACAAATCCTCAATTGTTG
>VMBQ01008312.1:27289-39483 GCA_007657795.1 Dreissena rostriformis
GAATGAATTAATTAATGAATGAATGAATGAATGAATGAATGAATGAATGAATGAATGAATGAATGAATGAATGAATGAATGAATGAATGAATGAATGAATGAATAAATGAACGAACAAATAAATAAATAAATAAATAAATAAATAAATAAATAAATAAATAAATAAATAAATAAATAAATAAATAAATAAATAAATAAATGAATGATTGAATGAATGAATGAATGAATAAAAGATTATTTTCATCACACTATCCTTTAATCCACGTTTTCCATTTCAGCCATTTATGTTGTTTTGTGTGATATTGTGTAACAGTCTGCATAAATATTATTATTCGTTTTGGGAAAAACAACCTATGCAACATTTGAGCGATTAACGTGTTACGAAACTGCGCGGTTAAGTCTTAAAACAAGTTAAATCTTACAGCGGTTTATTAACAAACGTGTTATCAAGATTCATGTGTAACCGGTTTACATATTGAATATGTTTATACAATTGGTTGCTGCCCTCTTGATTGGAATCACGGACGCGATATATGCGTAATGTCTGTCCTCATGTGTCGCTTCTTAACCTTGTTGTTTTGCGCTGAGCACTGCATTTTATAAAAATGTAAATATGATGGGCGCGTTGTTCCTTTAAGTTAGTTGGCAAAGTATATATAAATAAGGTTTCGATTAACTAGTATGTAAGATTTATAAATTACAAACTAATATACAAATAGTTTTACTATTTTGAAATTATTTTCTTTTTTCCCCCACTATATCTGCGTACTTAAGTGTGTTGTTTTGTATTGGTATAAATGTCGGACATAAGCAGTGACGTCACACCTGTATAAATAGAATGTCTTTGATAAGATTACGTTTAATGACATTAATAGTACCTCCGACACATGTGGGAGCAAATTCGTTCGTGGTTTCTATCTGTTCACTTAGTTAAGTCACGACATAGCAGCGTTTTCATATGTAGCAGAGCGCCTTTTAATGTTATACATTGAATAATGTCTTGCGTTATGGTTGACGTAATTTTGGTGTTGAGTTTTGCAATGTTGTTGTTGGATTATGCACGTGAGTTGGTTTTTATTCATAGACAATTGAATTATAGTGGAATTGGTTGGTAAAAGGCTAAATTATTCAAACTGCTACATAGGACCATTATGGAAACAAGACCAGTTTTTAACATGTTTTTAAACACAACGAATCTTCTGTCATGATCAATGTTAATCACTTATTAAGTATTAACATTAATTTAACAAGTAGCTCATGTATTATTGAAGGGAATATTTTAAGATATATTACAAATGTCCAAATACAGTTGTAGGAACACAACGGACTCGGTTAGTTTTAGATTATATTTGATTCACATGTCTTTTCCCTTTACTAATGCATTTTTTGGGGATATTTATGTATATAAAAGCAATTATTGTTGGTTCGATATTTTTCATTTCTCGATCTACAGCGATGTCCTCATATTTTAAAATTATATATTGGAGGTTATTTTGCATCGTTAAATATAGCGTTCGTCAAAATGTTAGTAATAGCAGTTACAATTATGGACATGAAAAAAACATGAGACGAGTTGGGAATGCAAAAGGCTGAATCGATTTTTATAACTAGAACCAACGATTCCCCATATATGTACATATGTACAACATAAAATGTTGACTATCTTTGTTAAAATTAATAACGATACGTCATTTAATTTTTGTACGCTAAATGTAATGTAAGACCCCTATTGCGACGTTTACGCGAAATCTCAGGTTGTTCGGCACTCTCATCGGATCTCATCAGCCATTACCGACACGCGGACAGTGACCTCTGAAACAATACTAGGAGCCGCCATTATTTATTCAATATGTATACGCTCAGCTGTTTGTACAAGATAGCGGCTTTTGACATCGGAATTCTGTCGTTCAAGATAAGAACCAAATTGGGTTGATGGTATAAGAATGTCAATTTATTTGCAACACAAATAATTATAGGCTATTAGACGTTTCACTGTACAATACGGAGATATATTTGGACGAGAACACATTTTAAAGTCATATTGGACGAGCCGTTAGGCGAGTGCAATATGACTTCAAACTGTGTGCGAGTCCAAATATATCACGTATTGTACAGTTTAAACGTCTAATAAGCTTTTTATTCTATATCCCCATTACCAAACTAGCTTTCCGTATTTTTATTTTCATTCATTGATTACGCAATTTATGACGTATCTCGTGTCACAATCAAAGTTTATCAACAATATACCAGTTCAGTAAGCGTGGACCTTGAACATTGTTTAAAAAAATAATTTATTTGTATGTGTGATAATATTGATATAGTTTTTTCAAACTAAAAGTTTTTCAAAGCCGTTAAAGCGCCATAATTAAAAGACAGGGCACACACACGCCTAACAATTGGCAAAACAGCGAGATTATGCCGAGATATGTATTGTTCGTGTTGTAGGTTGTGTGTGTTTTGTGCTAGTAAAGAGCAAGGTATTTCTATTTTACTCCTTCATCTTAGTCATACCCGACTTAAAACAATAACACTTCTTCTGATTGATTTGGTGTATTTCATCCTTGTCAACTACAAGTTATACGCGCAATATAGTCATTTGATTCTGAAGTTTTGTTTCTGACTTTATTTTGTATTGTTTACTTTGTATGATGTTGAAGGTGAGCTAGTGCGATCTATGAATAGCTTCGTCCTCGTACGGCTTTGCCATACTCCATCGATAGGATGTATAATAACTCTTCAATTTTAGCCCCATGTGAATGAAATTTAAGCAGAATGTTTATATTGAAAATATCTATTGAATTTCAAATTTGGTCAAAGTAGAATTGAAAAGTAGCTGCCCATGTAGAATGTTGTTACATTTTTAGTATTTGTACTCGTTAATCAATCTTGATGAAATATGAATCAAGAATGTTTATATTAACCATGTCTAGGACGACTTCGAACTTAGTTAAAGTTTGGTGAAATAGGACACCTTGTTAAATATAATTAAAAGTTTGTTATCGTTCTAGAACACACCTTTTGTGATTCAATATTGATACAATTCGGTAAGAATTTTAATCTTTATAATATTCAGCCCAATTCGAAATTATGTCAAGTGTGGTCGTAAACTAGTTCACCAGGTCAAAATTGACTTATTTGCAGGTGGTGATGTCTGTCTTGCCTGTACAGATTCACCTCTGACACGAGAATGTCTCTACACAATGACTTGCGCATCACACGAGGTACATATTTCAAATTTCATATAAACTCCACCGAAATATACCTTATGCGAAAAATTCATCCCCAATCAGCATGTCGAATAACAAATATCTAATACAGCACAATATGCAACATGTTACATTTACTGCATATTTTTGTAATCGTTTAAAAAAATGAATGTTGATTATTATGACCTATGTGGTATTGCGGCTTTTTAACCCATTTATGCCTAGTGGACTCTCCCATCCTTCTAAATTGGATGATTTTTTTCCAAAATTAGGGATGTTTAGTATATTTATTTCTGTATTTAGAATATTTCTATCAGAAATTCCTTTAAGCAAACAGCGCTAGGCATAAATGGGTTAACCAAAAACAATTATTTCTTTAAAATCGACAATGGTCATGCTGTTTTTAATTACATAAGTGACTTGATCAATAGTCAATCAATATACTTAAAATTAAAATTAAAGAAGAATGATCTAAATATCTACCTAATGATAAAAAGTAACTGCGTATTGTATGTATGTGTTTTTAAACTAAAGAGTTGCTATGCTGACGCATTCGAGAATCCAAATGGTGACCTCGTGTTCAATTTGGGCTGTAGGGACAGACAAGTAAGTAAATGTATCATTTCACATGCAATTGCTTTCCAAAACCTCAAAAATAATTGAGTTTGTATAAGACGAAAACAAAACTATTTTTAAATGATACATTTTCGTGAATAAAATAATGATTACAAACTTGCGGGTTAAATTATTAGTTTCTGTCCTGTTATGTTTCAGGTTTTGTATAAGTCCTATAAATTTAATAATGAGTAATGTTATGCATTAGTATTAATTATCTTATATTTTTGTAATGTATTTACTGTACCATAATGTGGTGAACGCTATGTTATATAATGTTTAATAACGTAGATTCTAATTTATATATAATCCATTTTGATGAAGTATACATATTTTTTATTCTTGCAATATTTTCACCGAAAACATATATCTTTTTTATAAGCTCTGTGGCTCTTTCGGCAAACGGGAAGCTGTAAACCGATCCAACGGTAACACGCAGCTGTGCGCTCAGTGTTGCTTTGGAAACCTTTGCAATGCTGCCCTTTGTGGGCAAACTGGTATTACAATGACCTCACTTTATTGTGTTTGGGACATTCAGTATTAACTGCGAATCAATATTATTTATGCAATGCACTCAATTTACTCGGTGGTAACTATTGAAGGACTGAATACGAACTGCTATTGCACGGTTGAACATTTATTTGATTTGAGACTTTTGAATGACAGCCAGATGTTTGAAGTATTTATCAGACATTGAAAATTCAGTTTTCAATACTTTTCTCTGTCTGTTATGTTTGTAGTTGACACATATTTGTTCAATAAGCTGTTTTTAATAAACTATCACCACAGTCATACTCACAGGCCTCAAAGCAACGTTGACTTTATGTTTTTGTTTACTGTTTTATATATCTAGATCTAAAATAGCACATATAACGCAATCTGAGCAATTTGCTTCCCATGCCAATGTCAAACTGCATGGTATACCCCTCCTCACCCTCAGGACTGCCCTCTGTTGGTCCCGTGTGTTTCAAGTGTGACCAGGCCAACACACCGAGCTCGTGCAACACGATAGCGCTCTGTGGAAGGGATGATGTATGTCTCATTTAACATGTTTTCGTTTTTTGCAATTCTTTTAACAAATAAATTTCGCATCAAGTGACGCAAATGTATAGGACACTACATGTTGTCATTTGCATAATGGATTTATCTTGTTTCATCGCGCATTTAACACTTTATTACAGTTTAAAGGTTTGAATGATAAGTCGTATAATTAAACATGTTGGCCTTTTTTAACACGTTGAATACTGGACCTTTTACGGCTCCCAACAAGAAAAAAAAAGAAATGTTTGATTTTATAATGAATAATTTAGAGTAAATATAGTATTAATTTAATATGGTATACACTAAGCTTGAAATGTCCAACATGTACGCCGTTCATCTGTCATCCTGAGTTTCTTATTTGACATGTAATCGTTTACTATATTAACATAGAAATACATCAAATTCATACATTACTACTACATGGAATTGTCTATTATAAATATCAACATCAATTGTGTATGTATGGTCTGTATTGTATACAGGTATGCCACGTAGAGAAAACCATTGGTTCGCTTACCCACGCTACGCTATACAAGTCAGGATGTTTACACAAAACCGTAAGTATGAACATTAATATGTATTGTCGCCAGATATATAAGTGAAGTTGATGTGTATGTCGATTTATTGCATATACATTACTTGATGTTTTATCTTAGCTGATTTGTATTCAACCAGATAATTCCCACGTGCATACACCTTTTAATTCAATATTAAACTACAAACAAACTGTTTGAGCAAATTATCTAAAATATGTTATGACACCATAATGAAGAAAGTACCACTGTGATTCATGTATTACATTGCTCAAAACACGCTCTGTTACCAAAACTGAATTTTATATTGAATGGTCAATGCGCAAATATACTGAAGAATTCAAATAACGATTTTATAAAAAGAAACTTGACAATAAAATGTGAGTAATTTGTTTTGTTAATTTTTGTAATACCGTATTTGTAATTTACATCGTCAAGTAAACGTGTTCTTGTTCCGATTGCTCAAGAATTGTGATAGACACGCCCAAAGCCTAAGTTTGATTGGGAGGAAGCTATATGACAACACAGTTATGTCAGGTAAGATTTGCAAACCCAACATTATGAAACCATACACAACACATGTACACACTATGAAAGTACAATTTGTAACTAAGCGGTGCGTTGAAAACATTTATTTATTTAAATGTTCAAAACTGATATGGTTGACATTAAACGGACGTCACAGATCTCAAAAAGAAACGTATACATATTTATAAAGCGCGAGAACGTTCTGAATCTTTTTCAACACATACATGTCAAGAAAAAGTGAAAGAAATTACAACCCTAAAATAGTTACTATATTTATATTATGACTTTAGTGCATAATGATTGAATTTTAGCATTTATTTGTATGGTTATAACACGTTCAAGTGAGAAGTACTGTATTTGTTGTAAAATATGTTTTTTATGAATGAAATGTTATTAATGTATATAATAGCTGTATTATAGTAAAACCCGATGAAGAATACAACAAACTGTGTTTGTTTCAAATATTATGATAGGGAACGACCTGCAGATACAGTGTTGTGACTCTAACCTGTGTAACCATGGAAATGCCAGTAGCGCTTCCGTTAGCGCGTCGACGACTGGAGCAGTGGCGCCAACACATAGCTCACTCTCAACACGTAAGAATAAATGCACAAGTTACGTTTAACGTACGTGTGGTGTTATACTTATGAATATAGATTCAAACTACACGTGATGTAAGGAAAAGCGCATTTTTACACAACGAAACGAACGTGTCGGTTCAATCCGGTTCAAGATTTCCGCTTCTTAGAAAATATTTTAATATCGTGGTTATGTTATGATCACAAATGCATGCAATTTTGTTCACAAACATTGTTTTCATTAAATGTTTCATAAAACTAGTGACACTGTAATAAATGTACACGATCCTACAGGGTGATATTTATTTATTAACATATTTAGGTGGTACGGTAAATACAATACTTCTCAGGTGATAATACAGATGAATTATAGTAGTACTATTAATAATAAATGATTCAAATGAATAACATGTGTACTCTTTCATTAATGTTGTGGTGTAAAGCATTGTGTGACACAGAGCTTTGGAAACAAGTGAATTAAACAATAAAATCCCAAGAGCTACAGATAAGGATTTTGCCAGTATTTGGTTTACTGGCTTTACAGAAAAAAATAACAAAAAACAAACAACAGTTGAACTGATATGTCATACATTAAATTGTGTACTTAACTACTTATACTTGTATCACTTTTATTTTTTATCTTAATTTATTTACATATTTTTTTTTACATAATTTCCAACCACTTTCAAAGCACACATCAATTCAATAATTTTATAAACTTTAACTATGAATGTTTATCTTCTATGCTAACAGGTATTGTGTTTTCAGGAAAATTATTATTCTGGGTTTGTAAATTATTTGTGTTTTCATTATAAAAAACGATGTAAGCCTTACATTAGTAGAATTATTACATTTCCAATAGATTGTGACAGTTTTTGTTACAGAAAACGCTTTTTTTATAATTACAGTTTGCTGATATGTTATTTATTTGCTATTTCTGACAAGGTTAACATTATCATATTTTGTTCAATTATATCATAAAAGTGGAACGCACTTTCTCATCAGGCAGTGATTTTTTCAGTTTTTTGGGGGAGGGGGGTCAGTGCCCTTTTGAGGTGGGGGAAAATAGTGTATATTCATAAAAAGAGTGTTTTTTGTTTTGTAAATAAGCAATGTAAAAAACATTATTTATGTTAAGTATAAAACACTGTAAGATAAGAACAATTACTTATTGTATTTAATAAATTGTATTAACTGAAAGATTTAGCTACGTCTAGAGTTAAATATCATATAATAACGAGCCAAATAATCAGAGTGTAAATTAATGACAACAAATACCTTTTTTAACATCACAGTGGATTTTTTTTGCCTTGCTTTTGGGAAACATATATACTCTAAAAGGTGGGGAATGGGGCCGAATATCTCCCAATATTTTTGCTAAAATAAACTTCAGGTGATGTGTTCTACAATATTTTATAAAACAGTTAAGAAACTTAGAGGGACTATAGATTTAAAGGTACAGTCTTAAAAATCTAAAATCACTGTTAATTAAATTATTACATTATTACTGTTTAGATAGAGTATATTTTCTAGGGAAGGTATTTTGAGAAATTCATTTTGTAAATTGAGTTCTGTTTGTTAAGTCCTAATTTTGTTTTTATTGTTACCACTGACTACGAAATTATGAGAATGTTCAATGTCATTGTAATTAAGACACTTAAAATCATGTTATATCCATTATGACCTTCCAGTCATTAGTTAGAACCTAGTTACATGTTCCTTTTTTTTGCCCATTTCTCATTTTGTCTCATATATTTTACGTCATTTGTTGAATAATGATAATATAACATCACATTTACTAATATGATATATTTTCAATTAAGAAATTCATTTATGTTGCCATAGTTTTAATGAGTCATGCAATGTTTTTCGTATTATTTTTTAATTCAGTTACATGTAAGTTGTGTCAATACCCTCAGGGATTCGTAGAAATATCGGATATTACGTAACCAAATGCATTGTTGGTGTGTACATGTACATCACAATTTCAGCAAGAAAAGATTTTTCAGATACCAAATAAAGAGAATTTTATGTGTTAATTTTGTTTTTGGATAAATCAATGCAGTTGTTTTTTACGAACAATATAATATAATCATTATTGAATGCCCATAATCGCTGAGCTGCTAGTTTGTTAAACAAAGAGAACATTCTTGCATTTTGTTTCCATTTTTATTTAATGCCATTTATTAATAACAAAAATCCAAATAGTGCCTTGTGCCCTCTTAAATACATGCATCCAGTTTTATCTGATGTTGTCACCTAAGACGCCTAGAGAGCACAGTCATCCACGGTTTATAAGATTACAATTAGTAACACAGCAACTGATAAGCTGAAGGACACACTCCGCACAAATATGTAATTATCTCCAGGTCATACCATATTGAGATTTAAGTTTTTTTTTTATTAATTTTAAATCAATAAGAAAAAAGTATTTTTTTATTATTGAGGAAAACAAGTATTATAATAATTGTTTTAAACAATGTGTTGGCATGGTAAGTCTATCAGTTGTATTTGATTTAATTTTTGAGAATGATGGGCTAATAAATCTGCAGATTAATTTCACAAAGACATTATTATCAGTTTTAGATACATAGTTTTATTTGTTCGTAATACTACTGGCAATCTTCCCCTTTTTTTCTACAAATCCTCACTTGTTGTTTATACAAGTATTATATTTTTGTTGGGAGTTTACTGAGGAGTTAATGCTAGCGTCAAAAAGTGATTGAAAAAGTACCAAAAAAATATTGTGCAAATGGGGTGTCACTGGGCAAATTGTTATACTGCTCATTTGACACTATACAGTAAAACTTGTTGTTCAATTTCATAAGTTGGCAGACATTAAGTCCAGCCCCCAAAAGTGACCTTTTACACAATACAATATTCAGACTCGTAATTTAAGATTCAATGTGACAGACTTACAATTGATATAAGGGCTTCTAAATGCTCACACCTCACATAATAGATGATGAACAGTCTCTGGAGAAACCACAATGAGATTTTAATCTGGCAAAATTCATTTAAATTTGTTCCCAGTGTTTCATAAGTACTTTTCATATTGATCATTATTTTTTCATCATCATCCATTAATAAGCACTTAAAATGTATTTACATTTGCTTTTGAACATTCTCTCAAAATGCTGAGTGACACTATTTCCAATATTCTTTCAGAAATTGTGTTTTTGTTTTGTCTCTTTTTAATTCACCATAGGGTGTGATGAAGATACAAAAAAATAAGTATGTGAAAGGAAGCTCTAATTTTCTCTTTAATTATTTCAAGATAAGAGTTGTTTATTTCATGGAAAATATGTTTCAAAACATTAAGGGAATTGCACATGCTTGATAATAGTTTCTTGGTGTCTCACATTACTGAAGCACTAGTTGCTATCTACTGTAGTGCAAATGTCAAATTTTAAATCTAACTTTCATTTTTACCTGAAGTATTTAGTACAAATAATATTTCATAATTATTTGATTAGTTGATAACACTTTTTACCCGAGAAATGGGGTTATATTTTCAATAAGTTGCGAGTTGCAGACATGGGGTAATAATAATTGTTAATCTGTTATCATTATGATCATTAATTGATTACTGTTTTCATTAATCACGGATTGATCATTTAATTATATCTTTTGTTTTACTTAAATAATAATTTTATAGATATTTTATGGTTACTTTTTACCAAAAAGCAGATTCAATTTCAATTCATGAAGACACGTGACACATAAACAACATCAGATAATTGCCAACTTATCATAGTTAAATACTCAAGTGGTGTAGATCTCTAATAGCTAAAAGCGGAAAGTGTCGTACCTGGTTAGCTTGTGCGGACTGCACAGGCTAATCTAGGACGAAACTTTACGTACATCCTTCAAAACCCTTTTTACAGAGTGAGGCTCATTTGTTTATACATCGGTCATGTGTTCACAACTTCACGTATTTTTCCAACAGCTTCTCCTGCACCGACCACAGCTACTCCTGCACCGACCACACCTACTCCTGCGCCGACCACAGCCACTCCTGCACAGGGTATGTTTCAGATTCTGTTTCAGCATCGTCATATTTTCCCAAACGAATACATGTACAGGATTTCAAAACATAAGATAATATTGTATCAAGTACGCGATTGAATTGGATGAGGACGAAAAATATAAACTTTATAAGACCAATCCTTGAGTGTTTGATAATTGTATGCAGTATGAAAAAGATGAAGTAGAACATTTTTTAAACCGAATCCGCGCTAATAACATCTGGATGCACACGTAAAGTGTCATTAGAAGATCTTAATGAAGAGCTAGGCTGGGAAACTATTAGTCAACGAAGACGTTTACATAAATTAATATTAATGTTTATGTATTAAATGAACTCTAGCAATTTACCAAACTTCTTACAATCCCTTTTCCCGCAACAGTTGGGTCGTGTAGCAATTATTCATTAAGAAATTCGTCACATATCCAAACAATTCAAGCGCGAACGTCACTGTATTCAAATTCGTTTTTACCATCTCGTTCCATTCCTTATTAACATAAATCATTTATTCATTTATTCATTTATTCATTTATTCATTTATTCATTTATTCATTTATTCATATGTTCATTCATTCATGCATTCATTTATTCATTCATTCACTCATTTATATATTTATTTATTTATTTATTNTTCCCAAACGAATACATGTAAAGGATTTCAAAACATAAGATAATATTGTATCAAGTACGTGATTAAATTGGAATTGGTCATATTACTTCCCCGAATGCACTCAGTATGCACATATTCGCGGCGACCTTATAAACACAATATCCATATAATTATTCCGTCCCCTGCATTGACACTTTTCTATATGGAGACAATACTCGTGACTGTTTAACCCATTTATGCCTAACGTCTAGAAAAAAGGCCTTGGCAAACAGCGTAGACCCGGATGAGACGCCGCATGATGCGGCGTCTCATCAGGGTCTGCGCTGTGTGTGTTAGGGATTTTGTTCCGGGGTTAATCTCTCAAGAATCCCTAAAAATTAACCCTCATTAAGCCGATTTTTATGGATTAATCCGTTTTAACCCCGTTTCATCCAAATTCATCTGTATTAAACCTTTTCAAGCGGTTTTTAGAGATGAATTGCGATTAAATAATCCCTTTACGAGATGAATTCATCGCAAGGTATGATTTAACCTCTACAAGAGATGAATTCATCGCAATTCAGCGACAGGGGTTAATTCACCTCTTCAAGGGCTTAATTAATCTCTACTCATGCGCAGTCGATGTCAGCGGTGAATTGGGATGAAAAGGCGGAGTTGATCAGTGACGTAAACGAGTAGGCGGGGCGTAAACAACTATTTTAAGATGAGGATTTTATTTCGTCGGTTTCGTGCATAATACAATTTATATTACTATGCTGCATACAGCATAGTGTTTAATAGCCGAAAAGACACGTCATTTGTGAACCCAACAAAGAATTTTTGTATAAACACCCAGGATTCGAAAACGAAACTGTGCGTGTTTTCAACACGGTACAGGTAGGATTATAAGTGATATTGGCCGTGCTGCAACAAAGATTCGTGTCATTGCGGCAACCGATATTTCAGGCAAGTGATTAAGATGACTGACACAGCTTATCATGATAATCTTATCTACACAGGTGCCGGCATGTGGTGCCATTAGCATACCAGTAAACGCTCTTTATCTAAAATGGGGAC
>VMBQ01008313.1:0-33641 GCA_007657795.1 Dreissena rostriformis
ATAATGTAATTATGTAATAACCGTCCCGCATATACACAATAACGTTCATATATTATGAAAACACCAGAGACAGAGACGTAGAAAACACACATCGTCAAACAAGAAATCTCTTGTTCGCTTACAATCGCTAATCGGGTATCCCCGAATGAAGTCATTCATGGGAGGTAATTACAAACTGTCAATAACTGAAAGGGTGTATATAACACGTATTGTATTTGCTGATCTTTCGCACTGCAAGTAAGAACCTTGGTCCATTATCATGAACATTCTTTGTTTTGCTCAACTCAGGAGATGAGATTTTAGTACCCACTCAACTGAGCATTGAAAATGCCGGACAATCTCAAATCTTTACTATAAGAATTTGCGCATATTCCTCCTCGAATTCAGAGTTGAGTCATACTAAAAACTCAAAAAAAGCTTTTATGAACCCCAAATCGGGCATGATGGTCAAACTCATCTTAAAATTTGAGAAAAATCAAAGGTGAGATTAGTATGTTCGTGATTCAACGTTGACGTTTTTTTCTCATTTTTTTAGATAAGGTTTACCATCATGCTCAACTTCACATCTGTTGTTTTAGTTTTACTCTGACTCAGCATAAAATAAGAGCAAACATATGCGAATGTTCTTATAGCTGAGATTTGAGATTGTTCGTTAGCTGACCGACATTATTAGACCTACCCTTATGTTAAATATAAATAGGAAAGACTAGGAAAGTAAGTTCTATATTAAAACTTGTATAATAGGTCCAATATATGCTGTTTAATTATCAAATAAAATAAAATTTTCAATAAAATTTGATGCCTTAGCAAGGAAAATGAGTACATATATTACACATAAGCGGACTGAATAATGCTGTNCCGACAGCTCTGAGGACCAGCTTCCATCCGATGACCTGTGTGCCATCAGTAGCGATCGTGGACGAGGACATTGTCGACCTGCAGTTGCTATGGACAACCGTAGCGCTCACACCACCGTTAGAGATCGCCTGCAGCATACACAGTCCATTTTCAGACCGTTGTTTGAGTGTTTAGGCCCTCAAATTACTTTGTTCGTGCATACAATACGTTAACTGCTACTCACTCGCACCTCATTATTTTACAATTACTATTAACTCGGATATTTAACCATTTACTCGAAAGAACATATATGTAATACATGTTGGTTGTTTACATTTCCATATGTGGTTACATACATTCTACCAACTACTGATTTTATGTCCATCATGATCTGAGTGAATGACCAAAGTACTAAAGGTCATGTGTCAAATCTTAATTGTATTTCACAATTCGTTATTATTACAAATAGGTCCCTTATAGGTTGCTCTTGACATGAGTAATAAACTCGACGTTCATTTAAAACTAACGATCGCTTCAAAGTCATATATGTGAATATGCTTTTATGAAAAAGCAAACATATGTACGTAAATCTTCACTAGTAATAATCTAGATGTTTTGTGTCATTGTGTGTGTTTATTTTCTCGTATATTTAGTTTTGGACAAATGTTTGCAATACAATGTTTTCATTGCACATACTTCAATATCGATATTCTCTTTGTCACGAAACATTGTTTGAGCTTGTAATAAAAAAAAATGAATTTTAGTCGGAAACCGTCGATCATTGTTCCCATGCCGTTGTGACCTGTACGTAGCTATTATTTACCCTTAACATGTGTTTGTTTTTCATGGAAATGTGACAACAAATGCGTGACCAATAACCTCATCATTAATTTGACCAGCGTTTGCGTAATGCTTTCAGTTATTACTGGTGCTTAACTGTTCATAACATAGCCATTGATATGTTTTGTTAAATATGATTGTGCTCTTACCTATTCCCACTAGACATGCACTGCCTGTATCGTATGAAACCGAAACCATCACAGAAATGTCTAGAACATACATGTTCATGTTTGTTTCCCAAAGAGACAATATTTATTTGTCAACCGATTGACGTTCTTTCGCTTAAACCTTAATACAGACCTCAACTTGCCAACTCATGTTTAATGAATCAGCTTCCTCTCAAAGCGACGCATGCAAAAATGGTCAATTGACAATTTCAAAACGTTTAAAGCCGATTCTGAATCCTACACAATAGAAAGGAGTTAAATAACATGATTCTATAATATACACTGAAAAGAATGCAAGTTGAGCGACCTTGGTGTGAAGTAAAATCATTTACTGAATCCTAAACAACAATTCATTTGAAATTGTGAATTTCGTCGAGTTGAAACTGTAAGTATAAACAAGGTACCATGCAGGAGAAACGGAATGTGGTGACGTCATTGACAGCAGTGGTCTGGGGGTTGAACAGCTGCACAAATTTGTCGGCTCCGACAGTCACGATTGCTACACAGTATACGCTCCCAGCTAAAATAGACAACACAGATGAAGCCATAAGATGATTGTTCGCAGACCTTAATTTCTCATTTTACTGATATAGCTAGAGATATCACAGAAGGCATTTATTCATCCGAACGCAGATAATATAAGCGTTTGTATATCCCATATAAGTGAGAAATTTGTTTCAAATTTATTTGTTTCAAATTGAACTAAGCAACTGAACACAGTAAACCGCGGGACAAAGTTTTAATTAAGCCAAATAGCCACTTGTTTTGGCTAACATGATTTTAAATTTCGCTTTTATAATATTAACTTTGCGTTACATGAAAAGCTTCCATATGCTGTTAGTACTATAATATCAACCGTCCGTGGAAGTTTCCTCGCCTAGATAGACACCAGTGGACTGTTTACAATTTTATCTCAGCAAAATATGTCATGAAAATGTCGTTGTCATAAAGATTTATTGTTTAGCTATTTCATAATTTGTTACTGAGGATTCTGGGAAAGTTCGGTAAATCATTTTGAATTGTCAGAAGTTAAAACATATTTATTTGCATAACACATGATGGGATGGAATACAAGTTTTTACACCTTTATTTGGTTCCTCTCCCAGAGACATACACATGAGATAATATGCAATACTACATTAATATTACAGATAGCTGATGAATAATAGAAGGAATAGATTTTTTGTAAAGGTAATTTATTTCATGCGATTACCATANTAATTATACTATTAAAAAAAAAACAAAAAAACAATGGAATAACATTGTTCGCTTCAAAAGCGTTCGAACCTTTACTTTTGGAGCAAGTTCTAACACACTACCATTCATACTTTATGACATAAAAACATATGTCAAATGCTTTTTAGTAATTAATGTTCCGGAAGTTTGTAAATTGTAGACGAAAAGCGTTACACACTTTTCATTATTTCATGTATTTCAATTTATAATTACCTGTGTACAAAACAATATTTTATATACTTTCTTAGACTTCAGAATTATTTCGCTTGTTTGATTCAAATGTAAACATGTACACTTCATTCTTTTTCTTTTTTTAATTTGTCAATCTGTACTTAAGGCTGTTAAAAGCAGTCCAACAATGATGATATAAGCACAACAAAATGGGGTTACGGAAATCTTCCGTCTCCCTAATTAACTGATTGTAAATACGTTTATTTATTGAATATATTAGTTATTGGGACAATTGTCCTGCACATGTTTTATTGTTGTAACAATAAAATAATTTAAAGTACAACATTTCATGACGACGGATGCCTTTTCCGTAGTTGTTTTACTTTTCGATTCAAGCATGTTCCAATACAAGCAATACCAAACTTGAAAGTGCTGTTGTTGTATCTCAATTCAACAAAATGTAATATGTGTTGTATATTTAGTAAGCTTTGAAACGGCATCCTTTTCGTACCGTGTATTGCTTACTGCGTGTAACATGCGTTTGTCGACAACGTTTATAGCGGGTTTAAAATGCGTTTTATACCAACGTTTGATGATAAATCAATATAAAGATACATCATTAAGTGAGATAGTATATCGAAAACAGGAATGAGTATCGCCAAGTAATGACAAAGTAACACCTAATTAGGACTTAATAATTAAATTAGGGGACATGTCCTATACAACAAATGTTGATAAATAAGATTTATTTCAAAACTTATTTAAACTTACCTTATCAACAGTTTATTGTCACTGTTGAAGGTAGATGAGTCAGCACATTCCCAATTTGAAGCAGTGAAGGATGCCGTGGGAACCTTGATGCTAAATCCGGTCAGCGTACCGGAAGTGCTGAACACCAGAGTTCCAAGGTCACTGTCGAGCCACGTGCTTCCGTGGAATGGCGCAGGCCACGTGCATGCAGCCGCTGTCAAGTCACAGCATAAATATGTATGAAAACCTCATCAGGGTATGTTTTATATGTCTAATTTGTCTACTGAATCATACACATGACTACGAACGGTTGAACCAAAATCATCCAACTAATTTAAATGTATATTGGTCAAAGTAAGCGCAGTAAGCAACAAAAACAAAAAAGTGTCAATTTATNCAAACTTGAAAGTGCTGTTGTTGTATCTCAATTCAACAAAATTTAATATGTGTTGTATATTTAATAAGCTTTGAAACGACTTCCTTTTCCAACGTTTGTAGATAAAAACAATATTTAGATACATCATTAATTGAGATATTATTTCCGAAACAGGAACGAGTATCTCCAAGTAGCGACAAAGTAACACCTTATTAGGACGTAATAATTAAATTAGGTGACATGTCCTATACAAAAATATGTTGATGAATTAGTTTTATTTCAAAACTTATTTTAACGTACCTTATCAACAGTTTATTGTTAGTACTAAATGAAGCACTGTCAGCACATTCCCAATTTGCAACAGTGAATGATGCCTGGGGAATCTTGATGCTAAATCCGGTCAGCGTACCGGAAGTGCTGAACACCAGAGTTCCAAGGTCACTGTCGAGCCACGTGCTTCCGTTGAAAGGCGCAGGCCACGTGCATGCCGCGGCTGTCAAGTCACAGAATAAATATGTATGAAAACATCGTCAGGGTATGTTTTATATGTGTTATTTGTCGACTGAATCATTCACATGACTACGAACGGTTGAAAAAACAACAACATCTAACTAATTTTAAATGTATATTAGTCAAAGAAAGCGCAGAAAGGCAACAACAACAAAAAAGTGTCAATTTATCACAAAATACGCCCGTTAAAAGGTATGTGTTACATTTTTCTGCGAACGATGTATACATTTTGTATTACAAATTGGAGCACATAAAAGAGTGGAGACAACAAGACACATGTTAATGCGTTAAAAACCCGGTCTTCAACCTTAAACATGTAAATCTCATTTAATTAAAATAATTAATTTGCGATCTCATGATAGATCTGCATGTAAGCTACCTATATAAACAATGTTGGCATAGTATTTCATCAAATCTCGAATAATTGAGCAGAATCAGTTTTTGCCTATTTTTAGTCACCTACGATTACCTTGACCTTTATCCAATTGGTTCGAAATGCAATCGCATTTTTAGTCTACATGACAGCAATATGTGTCGTGTTCTGAGAAAACTGGGCATTATGCTTGTGCGTAAATTGTCATCCAAGATTAGCCTTTGCTGTCCGAACAAGCTAATCAGGGACGACAATTTCCGCTTTTATGGAATTTTTCGCTTAAATGATGTCTCTTCTTAGCGAAAATCCAGTTTAGGCGGAAATTGTCGTCCCGGATTAGCCTGTGCGGACTGCACAGGCTAATATGGGATGACAATTTTCGCACAAGCATTATGTCCAGTTTTTTTCAGAACACGACACATATACACACACAATTTCAGTGCAATTGTTCAAACTCAAGTTATTCAGCGGAAACTGTTTTTATATCTTAGCCCATTTATGCCAAGTGGACTCTCCCATCCTTCTAAATCGGATCAATTTATTTCCAAAATTAATGATGTCTAGTATATTTTTTTTCTATATTTAGAAAATTTCTTACAAAAATTCCTTCAAGCAAACAGCGCAGACCCTGATGAGACGCCGCATCATGCGGCGTCTCATCTGGGTCTACGCTGTTTGCCAAGGCCTTTTTATAGACGCTAGGCATAAATGGGTTAAGCGATAGTAAGCTTGACTTTTCCCTGATTGGCAATCCCAAGCTAGGTCTTCAGGTAAGCTACCTACACAAATTATTTCCATACAACCGTTTGCTCCTTTCAAACTAAATTAATTGAGCGGAAAATCTTTTAATAACATTATCGCTGACCTTTACCTTGACCTGACAAGCCCCAAATGCAATCACAAGCTAGGTCGATATGTAAGCTTTAATTTGAATACAACAACTTCACCCAAACTTAAGTTATTGAGCGGAAACTGTGTTTCTATTTTTAATTAATGTGACCTTGCCCTTGACCTGACTAGCCAAGAATACAATGCCAACTAGGTCTCTATTCAAACGTACTATATATGCAAACCGTCATTTGGATTGGATAATGCAAACTAAATGTTTTTTCCGCAAACCAACATAAGCAAGCAGACAGACAACATAAATTTGGCAAAAATGGGATAATTCAATGGCCATAATTCAGAAGCACTACTTGTCATATGAGTCGTCATATGAGTCGCGTTCTGCTGAGAAAACTGGGCAAAATGCATGTGCGTAAAGTGCCGTCCCAGATTAGCCTGTGCAGTCCGCACAGGCTAATCGTTGACGACACTTTCCTTCTAAACTGAAGTTTCGCTAAGAAGAGACATCATTTAAACGAAAAATTCCATAAAAGCGGAAATTGTCGTTCCTGATTAGCCTGTGTGGACAGCACAGGCTAATATGGGATGACAATTTACGCACATGCATTATGTCCAGTTTTCTCAGAACGCGACACATATGGCTGGTCATTAAACTTGGTGGAGATTGTATGCAATCAAACATTACCAGCAAGTCTCTTAATGATCCGATGTAGACTATCGGAGTACGAGCGCGGACAAAGTAAAATTGGCAATTTGTATAGCTCATGGGACATTATTTAGGATTGCTTAAGGAAGCCTGGCTGGTAATGGAACCTGACTGAGATATTTTGCTCATGAACATTATTAAAAAGTTGCACAATTATCCGATGCAAACTTTCAGAATGATTTAGCAACCATGGTTCTACTTGACGCCACCCACCTGTCCAATCGCCATTCCGCCATGGGTGTTACCATTATGCGCCCCGTTTTTAAGAATGCGCGTATAAAAAAAAAACAATGTAGTTTTGCTGATGGAGATGTTGCGTATATAGATGAGATGAGTTTGTTTCAATGTTATACCGTGTTGATGTTTTATTGTCCAGAGTTCTCATAGGAAATATGTTTACATTAGTGTGCAGCATGATCCTCAGTGTTCTGAAAACATGTTTACGAGCGTTTTGTTGTTGTTGTTGTTGTTTTGTATGTTGTTGTTTTTTAATCCTTACTGGACAATTTTTAGTCTCGCATGCGTTTCATTGACTGCATAAATCGGCAATAAGNTATGGCTGGTCATTAAACTTGGTGGAGATTGTATGCAATCAAACATTACCAGCTTGTCTCTTAATGATCCGATGTAGACTATCGGAGTACGAGCGCGGACAAGGTAAAATTGGCAATTTGTATAGCTCATGGGACATAATTAAGGATTGCTTAAGGTAGCCTGGCTGGTAATGGAACCTGACTGAGATATTTTGCTCGTTAACATTATTTAAAAGTTGCGCAATTGTCCGATGCAAACTTTCAGAATGATTTAGCAAACATGGTTCTCCTTGACGCCACCCACTTGTCCAATCGCCATTCCGCCATGGGTGTTACCATTATGCGCCCCGTTTTTTAAGAATGCGCGTATAAAAAAACAATGTAGTTTTCTGATGGAGATGTTGCGTATATAGATGAGATGAGTTTGTTTTAATGTTATACCGTGTTGATGTTTTATTTTCCAGAGTTCTTATAGGAAATATGTTTACATTAGTGTGCAGCATGATCCCCAGTGTTCTGAAAACATGTTTACGAGCGTTTTGTTGTTGTTGTTGTTTTGTATGTTGTTGTTTTTTAATCCTTATGGGACAGTTTTTAGTCTCGCATGCGTTTCATTGACTGCATAAATCGGCAATAAGGTGGACAACAACTTTATCCTGGCTAGTTTCCTTTATTTAGCTACCTAGCATAAAAAGACAACAACAAGTTACTTATGGGAAAACTTATAATGTCAAAAATACGTTTATACACCTGGATTTTCTTTTAAAAATATAACACATCGTCTCGTTCTACCGGTACTCCATAAAAGCGAAACCATTAACGTGGACAATAGAAAGACCGTCCATGTGAATACAATACCAGGTACAGACTATAATCAATAATTGGACAATGGACCAAATGAGGCCTTTCCATAGATCGTATGGGTGCTTGTTAAACATGCTTGTTGTACATAAAACTTGTATTTTCTCTTGTTCAAATTAATGAGTGATTTTCATGAATAGTTTCATCAAATAGACCCGCTTCGTGCGAAAATATGAGTCGTGTTCTGAGAAAACTGGGCATAATGCATGTGCGTAAAGTGTCATCCCAGATTAGCCTGTGCAGTCCGCACAGGCTAATCCGGGACGACACTTTCCGCCTTAACTGGATTTTCGCTAAGAACGGACATCATTTTAACAGAAAATTCCATAAAGCGGAAATTGTCGTCCATGATTAGCCTGTGCGGACTGCACAGGCTAATCTGGGATGACAATTTACGCACATGCATTATGCCCAGTTTTCTCAGAACGCGACTCATAAGACCTTGTGTGACTGTATAGGGGACAGCGTAGCATCTGACCATGCTGTGTAATTTCGCAGGCTGGTCTTGAGCTACGATGGTCGCATACGGACTAATACCCATTTTCGCAAGACGCGGCCCCATTCATTTCAGCTTGTCACTTGTCACAAACTGAACTGTTGGTAGAACTTAAGTTTCTTGAAAATAGCAACTATACTTGTGCACTAAGCGTCCTTACAAAATAATATAATAAATGTTGAACTTTCAATTCGTATTTCATGGCATTTATTGTTCCTACGTTCATACAGCACATCGATTTTTCATAAAATGCGTTCAGCAAGTATCACATGACAATATGTTCGCTTATAGTGCTTTTTATTCAATCGAATGAAAACAATAGTGGCATTGTTGTTGACGTTGTTTGTTGTTGTTGTTGCAGTTGTTGCTTGAACATTTGACCGGGATTCATAATAAGCCACTTTGATGGACTGTCCCGGTACTCCAAATAGGCTAGCATCAAACAATTAGATTTAAATAAACACAATTAACAACTGGTATTTGCATTCATGTTAGATAAACACACATTCAACTTTATATTTCTGATCAAAACAAACCCTTGTATGTAGCCTCTAAAGGTATATTGTTGTTTTTAATTTCCTAATATGAACTCCACAATCCAGTACGGCAGGATTGGCTTTCATACTTCAACAAAGACATCCTTTAAGAAAGCGTTCTTGCTTAGCGAAACCTATCGATAAATAGACCTTCCATGTATATGTTCAAATATTATTACCATGTTGGACATCCACTAACAAGATTATAAAAAAAAAGATACCCGATGTATAGCGGTTTGCCCATTCAGGCTTTCTTGTCTCTATTTCTTAATCTATCAATCAACACCAATATTTATGTTTATGTTATCACCCGTGTTATAAGTTTAAAGTTACTAAGATTTCGCATTAGCCCCCTTTAACATTTCTTTGAGGCTGGCAATATATCGTATTTTAACATGTGTTTATTGAAGGAATCAATGGGTGAATGCAAGAGCCGAACACTGTTGATTTCAAAAGAAAGCTATTATTCCTATATGGTGCCTGGTAATTCATGAACATAGATCGATGTTTTATTCTATACCGTTATTGAAATCTATTCATGCTATGGATTAATAAAATGAAATGTTTTCAATGATTACAGTGGGCAGAACAAATAGCCATTCATGATGAAACATGTATGCGTTAAAGGTCTTTGAAAGAGAAGAAAGACATTTAAATGCAAAATTAAACTGCAGTTATGTTTTTTTAAGAGAAATACTTGTACATGGCATTCAATTGACAGAATTTCTAAATATTAATCCAACTAGTTAGTGTATGCATCAGATTTGAACAACAGAAACAAACCCCTTAGTTCCCACGACGTATCTATGTAAGATATATAAAAAAATAACAGGTTCTGTCCTATCGTTTCGTAATATATCAGGTGAGGCTTAGAATAAAAATACGGGCGAAGCTTGTCAAAATAATAAAATGTAATCGTTATTCCCCTTTATAGTTACCGCGGATAATTCTTTTGTTTGCATGGCGCGATAAGCACGTGCAGATACATTCTTAATAATTGTTTATCACCTCGAATTGCTTTTCTGTTGTTGTTTTTGTTGCGTTTCGTGTAAATTAAAACTAAAACCACTCTCCTTTGTATCAATTTTTGGTCTTGATGAAACCTTGTTTACACTGAAATTTATTTAAATTTTATAGTTGATAACGTATAACATAACACACTTAAATAATTGACTAATTTAATTGACATCAGCCTGATACGGACCAATATAAAAATATATCTGGCGTAGTGGTATCTTAGGTCTCGGCAACGGCGATGGCGTTTAAAAAGATTATATACGATTTTAATCTTAATATTTTATTTCCGCAATATTAAACGAACAAATAAATATGAACGACGAATGTTAACTAAAATAGTAATCTATATTTAAATGGTAATATAAATTAGATTGTTTTTTTTTCAAGTAAATTGTGTTTTCTTTACTTAAATTTATAACGAACTAGTTTATGCCAATACCGACACGTTTACAGGTATTTGTTGAAGACCCAATATGAGTCGCGTTTTGAGAAAACTGGGCATAATGCATGTGCGTTAAGTGTCGTCCCTGATTAGCCTGTGCAGTCCGCACAGGCTATTCTGGGACTACACTTTCCGCCTAAACTGCATTTTCGCTAAGAAGAGAAATCATTTAAACAAAAAATTCCATAACAGTGGAAATTGTCGTCCCTGATGATCCTGTGCGGATGGAACAGGCTAATATGGGATGACAATTTACGCACAAGCATTATGCCCAGTTTTCTCAGAACACGACCAAATATCAGGTCTTTTTGTCGTATGAAATCATCTGCACATACAAGTAGGGATATCTCAACAGTAAATGTCGTTTGTTCATGAATGAGTTTCCTATTGTATACAACAAATTATTTCCAATGGTATAAAACTAGTGTATTCATCAACGTTGTATCTGTTTTGATGTTGTATAAGATCGTATATCATCACATGTAGGTACCTATGAACGAGTATGAAAAAATCATGCGATCTTGACTAAGGGATGAGAACGCGTNTCGAAATGCAATCTCATGTATTCAGCGGAAACTGTTTTTATATCTTAATAGGTCTCGGCAACGGCGATGACGTTTAAAAGGAGTATATACGATTTTAATCTTAATATTTTATTTCCACAATATTAAACGAACAAATAAATATGAACGACGAATGTCAACTAAAAATAGTAAACTATCTTTAAATGGTAATATAAATTAGATTGTGTTTTCTTCAAGTAAATTGGGTTTTCTTTAATTAAATTTATAACGAACTAGTTTATGCCAATACCGAAACGTTTACAGGTATTTGTTTAAGACCAAATATGAGTCGCGTTGTGAGAAAACTGGGCATAATGCATGTGCGTTAAGTGTCGTCCCAGATTAGCCTGTGCAGTCCGCACAGGCTAATCAGGGACGACACTTTCCGCCTAAACTGCATTTTCGCTAAGAAGAGAAATCATTTAAACGAAAAGTTCCATAACAGCGGAAATTGTCGTCCCTGATTAGCCTGTGCGGACTGCACATCTAATATGGGATGACAATTTACGCACAAGCATTATGCCCAGTTTTCTCAGAACACGACCAAATATCATGTCTTTTTGTCGTATGAAAACATCTGCACAAACAAGTAGGGATATCTCAACAGTGAATGTCGTTTGTTCATGAATGAGTTTCCGATTGTATAAAACAAATTATTTCCAATGGTATAAAACTCGTGTATTCATCAACGTTGTATCTGTTTTGATGTTATATAAGATCGTATATCATCACATGTAGGTACCTTTGAACGAGTATGAAAAAAATCATGCGATCTTGACTAAGGGATGAAAACGAAAATAAATACACTAACGCCATACGGACAGTAAGGTAATGAAAAACGTATCTGAACTATTATTAAAACCGTTCTCTTTTTGCCGAAACATCATGTGAACCTCGTTCTGGGAAAACTTGGCTTAATACTTGTGCGTGAAGTGTCGTACCAAATAAGTCTGCGAAGTCCGCACATGCTTATCAGGGACGACACTTTCCGCTTGTATGACATTTTTGTTTAAAGGAGGCATCTTCTTAGCGGAAAACCAGTTTAGGCGGAAGTCGTCTCGGATTACCTGTGCGGACTGTAAAGACTATTCTTGGTCGAAACTTTTAGCGCATGCATTAAGCCCTGTTTTCTTGTAGCGAGACTCATGCTTATGACAAGAACTATGGTTTCTTCTTTCACTAGTACAGAATTTTCGTTCAATTTTGTTTTCAAAATGATCTTCCAAGATGTACTAGCATATATTCCAATCAACTAGTCAGGGATTGCGGACAAAAAAAAGCATAATAACTATGACCGTGATATTTGCATAAAGCAAAAAATAAATAAAATAAAACAGCATTGAGAGAGGCAAACAATATAATACGACTTTCTTCCAAAATGACTGAAGAGTAACATTATTACATTATTTCGATTTTCTTTACAACTAACTTGAGAAAGCTTTTAAATCCACGATAAATCCACACATATAAAGCTATTAATGTTTTCAAACGTAAAATATATCATTAAAAACATAAATATTATACGTGTTTTTTTCCAGTATTAAACAACATTATTTAAATTAAACCTTACCTGTTCCCGTCACAAACAACGACAGCACACACAAATTCGCCATTTCAACACTTTAGTTATAATATTTATTACAAATAACTTATTATTAATAATATTTCAATGATATCTGTCCATCGAAAAACATAAATACATATTTAATAATATTCAACTAATGTAAGTAAAACACAACACATCCAACAGTATCCGACGCGCGGTTATCTGCCGGATATGACAGCATCAAGCGAGTCGTCTCAATACAAATGCTGTCCTCAAAGAACCTTTAAGGCCAATGTAGATTTCAGACGAGAGACGAGGGCCGTTCAATAATCATACCATGTCGAGCTTTGTATTTCAAATCAATTAAACTCATAACAAATAGAAGAGGGAAATGTCCAATAGTATTTACCAGTTTCTGTGTTACGTGTATATACAAATATATTGTACACACCAGTTTTACTGATTGTACAGCGTTGCAAACCTATTTGTTTTCCTTTTTAAATTGATGTGTATGTAATGTCTATGAAATATCAAATCATTTCGACGGGATTACATTCTTGTTTGTCGAAAATGTGTATTTATCTGTCTGAGTGCTTGTGTTAGACTATAACATGCTTAAGTTATAAGTGTATGGAATTGGAAATTGCAAAAGAAATACCCTTCGAGAAACGGTTATTAATTTGTAAGATAATTCTAGGCTATGGAGAACTAAATGCATTTTAGCCCTTTGAGCGCTGGAACCGGATTTTGAAGGCCTTTGCAAACAGTTTGGATCCAGATGAGACGCCACAGAACGTGGCGTTTCATCAGGATCCAAACTGTTTGCTATTCTGATAGTATTCTTTGAAAAAAATCGATGAAAATGCTAATTTTAGAAATTCAGCAGACGACATTTTAGCAGACGACAAATTTCCCAGCATGCAAAGGGTTAGACATAATGCATACGTGAGCAACCGTCGAATATTGTTGTAAGTGCATGGAAGAGGCTGGTAAATTTTATGGTGAACCCGTACGTTGCCGTGTTTACCTTAAGATAAACAAAAAGACAATAAGAAATCATTGGTATACTAGTGGTATTTTGCTAGTGGTATTTTGCTGCGAAATTATTGAAAAGACCATATCTAAAGTAGTTCCAATTAGAACTAATAAGTTATAAATTTACTTAATGGATATGCTGGATTTCTTGAACCATCGATATCTGACATTTTAAATTGGTAGATAACCCGCAAATATCAAGAAATACGCAACTAATCAGCATATTAGATTGTGACAATTTGTTAGTTTTACACCTTTCAACGCAACATGGGTGTAATCACCATACGTTGTTAATCCGCTCATCACTAATCAATCGAGCATGTTTATGTCCCGTCCGGGTATCAGTAAAGAACACCTGCGGTTGACTAAATCATTATGTATGTTGAAACAGTTACCGTGTGTAATATCACAAATTCGACTAAATGATAACAACAATCCTTTCTTGATATCAAAAACGGAATTCTTGATATCAACATAGTAATTTCGGGAATCCCGGACAATCGCTCACACGGACAATCGTTCCTACGCTAATTTTCACAACCCGGACAATCGTTTATACATTATTTTGACAGCCCGGACATTCGTTTCTACGTTATTTTGACTGCCCGGATATTCGTTCCTACATTATATGGACACCTCGGGCAATGGTTCCTACATAAGTCCAAATAATGTAGCAACGATTGTCCGGACTGTCAAAATAATGTAGGAACACTTGTCCATAGGAGCGATTGTCGGGATACCGAATTTTGGATATCAAAACTTATAAACATGTTCTTGATAACAAGAAAACGGGAGTTTCTCGGTCTAAATATAGAACCTCCATAAATAGCTTTTGTTCCTGATAATGGACGACTCCATAAAAAAACACGGTTAAATGCAACATCAAAATTAATATTTCATAATTTGATTTTTTTCCATATAATGAACACAACGGATCGACCCTTTCAGGTGTCGTAATATGACATGTGGTTTGGTTCCCCATAACAGGTTGGGTCTAAACTTCGATAACGAATTGACATGGAAAATATAATAGTGAATATAACTTTCGTAACATTTGTATACTTTTTTTTGGTTGAATAAATATACTTTAAATTAGTTAGTTACAATGAAAACAGCAAAAACAAATATAATACATCTTGTTAACCAGCTTATTCATCAAACGAGCCCACCCGTTTGAATTATTTAATCCCGGTTTTGTTGAATTCAATGAATAGCACGATGTACACAAAAGCTAACCAGGTGCTTCATAAAAAGGTTCTTCGAACAAAAGTCTCATGGGTATGCATCGTAAATTATACACCCTTTCATTTTCAAAATCCGTGCGCTTTTAAATGAATTTTGCAAACAAAACTATTGGATCAATTCCAATAACAATTATTGTAACCTATCACGTCACAAAAGACTATACACACACAATGAGAATTAGCACTTTCTATAGGGGTTTTATATATCGGACAATGAAACGGTTAATATTTCATGATTTGCCTTGTTGTATACTTAATTAGCCATACAATATGTACATGTTATTATAAATTATATGTCCAACTCATTTAAATCTTCCTTTTAGATTTGTGAAAACATCCGACAACTTCCCAAAACGCCTTCCAGTGGTAATGGTTGTTGTGGTGGTGGTTGAAGTAGTGATGGTGGTGTTGGTGTTGGTGGAGGTGGTGGTCATGGTGGTGGTGGTTGTGGTGGTGGTGGTGGTAGTAGAAGTGGTTATAAAAGCAAGAGTAATTAATGTACTAGTAATATAAGTGCTTATGGTGGTGGTGGTCATGATGTAGGGGGGGGGGGAGAGGGGGTAGTAGCAGTAGTAGTAGAAGTAGTAGTAGTGTTTTGTCGTGTTTGCGTTTTATCCATAATTGCAGATAGTTTACCATTTATCCGCAAAAAGCAACAATGTGCAAATTTATGTCGGAAATGTGCCACAATTAGTTTCTGCGCATGTGTCATGATGCCTGATTTACAGAATAGTGGATAGTTCCGTGTACCCATGATGCCATTCATTTGAAGTGGATCATGAGTTATCTCTCTTGACATATAACTGGATAGTTCCATGTACCCATGGTAACGTTCATTTGAAGTGGATCGTGAGTTATCTCTCTTGACATATAACTGGATAGTTCCATGTACCCATGGTAACATTCATTTGAAGTGGATCGTGAGTTATCTCTGTTGAAATATTACTGGATAGTTCAATGTACCTATGCTACCATTAATTTAAAGTGGATCGTGAGTTATCTCTTTTCAAATTTTACTGGATAGTTCCACGAACCTATGCTACCATTCATTTGAAGTGGATCGTGAGTTATCTCTCTTGGATATTACTGGATAGTTCCATACCTATGCTACCAATTATTTGAAGTGGATCGTGAGTTATCTCTCTTGGATATGACTTGATAGTTCCATGCACCTGCTACCATTCCTTTGAAGTGGATCGTGAGTTATCTCTCTTGGATATTACTAGATAGTTCCATGTACTATGCTACCATTCATTCGAAGTTGATCGTGAGATATCTCTCTTGGATATTGGTGGACAGTTCTATGTACCTGCTAGCATTCATTGGAAGTAGATTATCTCTCTTAAACTATTTGTTGATAGTTCCATGTACTCATGCTACCATTCATTTGAAGTTGATACTGAGTTAACTCTCTTGAAATATTGGTGTATAGTTCCATGTATATGGTACCATTCNAGGATCTACCACCACCAACCCCCTACCTGGACCTGCCACCCCAACCCCCTCCCCATATACTGCCTCGACTTGAATGTCCCCCTGGCTACGCCACTGTATACCTGTACGTGTAAACATACTGGTATTAAATAGTGCATTTGATACGACTAACATGCATTAACCCATCTGATCATATTAATTTATAAATCTATTAAAATATAATTTAATTGTGTATATTACGAATCATTAGGCTCACAATCACATACCGATAGCATAAAGGATATCCTTCTATTACCCAGCTGTACAAAATACGTAAATGCGTTTTTTTAACTTACTTTTAATGAGCTTAATATAATTGCACAGATCAATAAATATAAAGGTAGATCTACACCAGAAAATACTGTCAATTTATGTAAATGTATTGATGATTGTCATATAATTAATAAAATATATGCACAGTGCAATTTATAAATCTTTTTTTAAACTNGTGAGTTATCTCTCTTGAACTATTTGTTGATAGTTCCATGTACTCATGCTACCATTCATTTGAAGTGGATACTGAGTTATCTCTCTTGAAATATTGGTGTATAGTTCCATGTACCTGGTACCATTCATTTGAAGTGGATCGTGAGTTATCTCTCTTGAACTATTTGTTGATAGTTCCATGTACTCATGCTACCATTCATTTGAAACGGATACTGAGTTATCTCTCTTGAAATATTGGTGGATAGTTCCATGTTTTTATACTACCATTCATTTGAATTGGATCGTGAGCTATCTCTCTTGAAAACTTGGTGTGTAGTTCCATGTTCGTATACTACCATTCATTTGAAGTGGATCAAGAGTTATCTCTCTTCAAATATTAATGGATACCGGTAGTTCCATGAACCTATGCTACCATTCATTTGAAGTGGATCGTGAGCCATCTCTCTTGAATATTACTGTATAGTTCCATGCACCCATCCTACCATTCATTTGAAGTAGATCGTGAGTTATCTTTCTTGAAGTATTGTTGGGCAATACTTAAATATTGTTTGTTTGGGATCACATGGACCTTTATGAAAAATACTCCATAATATTATAAATGCATACACGTGATAAACTAGGAACATTCCTGCACAACACCATGGTATAAATAGTGAAACATTTGCTTCCAAAAGCAATAAATACACCAATTAAACTGTATTACAACAGCCAAGGCATTATTCGTTCAGAAAACTTACCCTTGGCAATAAAGTGCGAGCTTTTCATTGAATTACGAAAGAAAGTTTCATTCAAAATTTAAACCATGGTGTTGTGCAGGATTTTTCACAGTTGTATCCCTTGTATATATTTGTAGTATTATAGAGTATTTTTCTTAAAAGTCCTTGTGTTTGGGATTACCCGACCCATAACATAGCAGGTGGATCGGTAGGGGGGGGGGATTTTGTTTTTCTATTATTTTTAACGTGAAGCCTTTTGACTTATACTAATTATGAATCAATATAAATCCATTTTAAATCCATTCAATTAATGTAAATAAAAAGTTTATATTGTTCACGCGATATCACACCAACACAAGATAATTATGTAAAAAAAAAACGCGCGAGCTTATGCTGGGTGTTAAGCTTCACGTCTTCATTTCGGTCCTTATATCACGGTGCCTATACCACGTGACATTTTATGATCTGTGTGGGGAGACAACTGTCATCAAAAGCGCGACTCAGGTAACATTTTCAAGGATTTCTTTTGAAATATTTTAAATTTTAAATTAATAACCTTTTCTCGAAGGGTATTTCTTTTGCAATTTCCAATTCCATACACTTATAACTTAAGCATGTTATAGTCTAACACAAGCGCTCAGACAGATAAATACACATTTTCGACAAACAAGAATGTAAACCCGTCGAAATGGTTTGATATTTCATACACATTACATACATATCAATTTAAACAGGAAAACAAATAGGTTTGCAACGCTGTACAATCAGTAAAACTGGTGTGTATAATATATTTGTATAAACACGTAACACAGAAACTGGTAAATACTATTGGACATTTCCCTCTTCTATTTGTTATGAGTTAAATTGATTTGAAATACAAAGCTCGACATGGTATGATTATTGAACGGCCCTCGTCTCTCGTCTGAAATCTGCATTGGCCTTAAAGGTTCTTTGAGGACAGCATTTGTATTGAGACGACTCGCTTGATGCTGTCATATCCGGCAGATAACCGCGCGTCGAAATACTGTTGGATGTGTTGTGTTTTACTTACATTAGTTGAATATTATTAAATATGTATTTATGTTTTTCGATGGACAGATATCATTGAAATATTATTAATAATACGTTATTTGTAATAAATATTATAACTAAAGTGTTGAAATGGCGAATTTGTGTGTGCTGTCGTTGTTTGTGACGGGAACAGGTAAGGTTTAATTTAAATAGTGTTGTTTAATACTGGGAAAAAAACACGTATAATATATATTTTTGTTAATTATATATTTTACGTTTGATAACATTAATAGCTTTATATGTGTGGATTTATCGTGGATTTAAAAGCTTTCTCAAGTTGGTTGTAAGGCAAATCCAAATAATGTAATAATGTTAGTCTTCAGTCATGTTGGAAGAAAGTCGTATTATATTGTTTGCCTCTCTCAGTGCTGTTTTATTATATTTATTTTTTGCTTTATGCAAATATCACGGTCATAGTTATTTTGCCTTTTTGTTCGCAATCCCTGAATAGTTGATTGAAATATATGCTAGTACATCTTGGAAGATCATTTTGAAAACAAAATTGAACGAAAATTCTGTACTAGTGAAAGAAGAAACCATAGTTCTTGTCATAAGCATGAGTCTCGCTACAAGAAAACAGGGCTTAATGCATGCGCTAAAAGTTTCGACCAAGAATAGTCTTTACAGTCCGCACAGGTAATCCGAGACGACTTCCGCCTAAACTGGTTTTCCGCTAAGAAGATGCCTCCTTTAAACAAAAATGTCATACAAGCGGAAAGTGTCGTCCCTGATAAGCATGTGCGGACTTCGCAGACTTATTTGGTACGACACTTCACGCACAAGTATTAAGCCAAGTTTTCCCAGAACGAGGTTCACATGATGTTTCGGCAAAAAGAGAACGGTTTTAATAATAGTTCAGATACGTTTTTCATTACCTTACTGTCCGTATGGCGTTAGTGTATTTATTTTCGTTTTCATCCCTTAGTCAAGATCGCATGATTTTTTTCATACTCGTTCAAAGGTACCTACATGTGATGATATACGATCTTATATAACATCAAAACAGATACAACGTTGATGAATACACGAGTTTTATACCATTGGAAATAATTTGTTTTATACAATCGGAAACTCATTCATGAACAAACGACATTCACTGTTGAGATATCCCTACTTGTTTGTGCAGATGTTTTCATACGACAAAAAGACATGATATTTGGTCGTGTTCTGAGAAAACTGGGCATAATGCTTGTGCGTAAATTGTCATCCCATATTAGATGTGCAGTCCGCACAGGCTAATCAGGGACGACAATTTCCGCTGTTATGGAACTTTTCGTTTAAATGATTTCTCTTCTTAGCGAAAATGCAGTTTAGGCGGAAAGTGTCGTCCCTGATTAGCCTGTGCGGACTGCACAGGCTAATCTGGGACGACACTTAACGCACATGCATTATGCCCAGTTTTCTCACAACGCGACTCATATTTGGTCTTAAACAAATACCTGTAAACGTTTCGGTATTGGCATAAACTAGTTCGTTATAAATTTAATTAAAGAAAACCCAATTTACTTGAAGAAAACACAATCTAATTTATATTACCATTTAAAGATAGTTTACTATTTTTAGTTGACATTCGTCGTTCATATTTATTTGTTCGTTTAATATTGTGGAAATAAAATATTAAGATTAAAATCGTATATACTCCTTTTAAACGTCATCGCCGTTGCCGAGACCTATTAAGATATAAAAACAGTTTCCGCTGAATACATGAGATTGCATTTCGAACTAGTTGGATAAAGGTCAAGGTCACTGAAGGTTGCTAAAATTGGCAAAAACTGATTCTGCTCAATTATTCAAGATTTGATTAAATACTTTGCCAACATTGTTTGTATAGGTAGCTTACATGCAGATCTAACATGTGATCGCAAATTAATTATTTTAATTAAATGAGATTAACATGTTTTAGGTTGAAGACCTGGTTTCATCGCATTAACATGTGTCTTGTTGTTTCCACTATTTTATGTGCTCCAATTTGTAAAACAAAATGTATACATCGTTCGCAGACAAATGTAACAAATACCTTTTAACGGGCGTTTTTTGTGATAAATTGACACTTTTTGTTTTTGTTGCTTACTGCGCTTTCTTTGACCAATATACATTTAAATTAGTTGGATGATTTTTGTTCAACCGTTCGCAGTCATGTGTATGATTCAGTAGACAAATAAGACATATAAAACCTACCCTGATGAGGTTTTCATACATAATTATTCTGTGACTTGACAGCGGCTGCATGCACGTGGCCTGCGCCATTCCACGGAAGCACGTGGCTCGACAGTGACCTTGGAACTCTGGTGTTCAGCACCAACGGTACGCTGACCGGATTTAGCATCAAGGTTCCCACGGCATCCTTCACTGCTTCAAATTGGGAATGTGCTGACTCATCATCTACCTTTTATACTGACAATAAACTGTTGATAAGGTACGTTTAAATAAGTTTTGAAATAAAACTAATTAATCAACATATTTTGTATAGGACATGTCCCCTTATTTAATTATTTAGTCCTAATTAGGTGTTACTTTGCCGTTACTTGGAAATATAGGATCTGACATGAGTTGTCATATCATACCATATTTTATTAAACGAGTTCAGGAATTTTGTTAGTAAGCGAGCCTTTGGCGAGCTTACTAACGAATTTTCTGGAAGACACAAATGTTGTTCTTTAAATTATTTTATTGTTACAACAATAAAACATATGCATTAGGACAATTGTCTCAATAAATAATATATTCAATAAAGAAACGTATTTACAATCAGTTAATTCGGGAGTCGGACGATGTTCGTAACCCGTTCGTTTTGTGTTTATATCATAATTGTTTTACTTATAAAAGTCTTGAGAACAGGTTGACTAATTAAAAAAGAAAGAAAAAATTAAGTGTACATGTATACATTTTAAACAAACAAGCGAAATAACACTGAAGTATAAGAAAATATTAATATCGTTGGGTTCATGGGTAAAAATCAATCGAAAAAAATGAAATAATGAAGCGTTTGTTACGCTTTTTGTCAAAATTTGCGAACTTCCGGAACATGTATGACTAAAAAGCATTTGACATACGATTTTATGTTATAAAGTATGAATGGTAGTGTGTTAGAACTTTCTCCAAAAGTAAAGGTTCGAATGCTTTTGAAGCGAACAATGTTATACATTTTTTTTTAAATAGTATAATAAATTTAGATTTAAAAAAAAGCACAAGTATATTTAATGTCACCTTTATAAACAACAAGCACGAACAAATGAGATCATAGCTCTTCAACGGTTATTTTGGGATTTGTTGCAGGTCGGTGTCAAGCTTCAATTACATCGGCTCGGTCTTTTACCTGTACCTGTGTATGGATCTAACCAAGCTGTCAGAGTCAGAGTCCTCTTACCGATATTATCGCCTGGCCGGTAAGAAACTAGGAGATTTGTGTTGTACTTTATGGTCCATTGTGTCGCGTTCTCACAAAACTGGGCATAATGCTTGTGCGTAAATTGTCATCCCAGATTAGACTGTGAAGTCCGCACAGGCTAATCAGGGACGACACTTTCCGCTTTTATGGAATTTTTCGTTCAAATCATGTCTCTTCTTAGCGAAAATCCAGTTTAGGCGGAAAGTGTCGTCCCTGCTAAGCCTGTGCGGACTGCACAGGCTAATCTGGGTCGACACTTTACGCACATGCATTTTGCTGAGTTTTCTCAGAACACGACGTATTAATATCATAGTCAGTAATATAAACGCTTCCTTTAAATATCTATTATTTAAAGTCGTCATTCGGTGTAAATGCTGTAAGCGGTACATGGCTATTTAAACACTTGTTTTGTAAGTGACATGATCTACAACCTTACATGTCGAAATTGGCATTGTTATCTGCAAACGACGTGAATTAAATTAGCATTTAGACTTATTTTCAGGGTAAAAGTTGGAATATGTGGGCAAAACACTTAATATTTTTCGATAAAATTCATAGTCAAGTTGTCATATATGAGTCGCGTTCTGAGAAAACTGTGCATAATGCTTGTGTGCAAATTGTCATCCCAGATTAGCCTGTGAAGTCCGCACATGCTAATCAGGGACGACAATTTCCGCATTTATGACATTTTTCGTTTAAATGAAGTCTCTTCTTAGCAAAAATCCAGTTTAGGCTGAACGTGTCGTCCCTGATTAGCCTTTACTGACTGACACTTTACGCACATACATTTTGCCCAGAACGCGACACATATTATCTGCCTATTGCAAGAACATATGCAGCGTTTTAATTCTCTTGCCTGGTTTAGCTGAAGAGCCGCTGACGGAGTTCAGAGATCGTGCGCTTGGATCCATAAACGCCAGTCTGGTATCCAACTCCGCCGCGTGTAACGCAATTACCGGTGCAAATGGTGCACAGTTCAGTACCCTCGTCAAACAAGGTGATATAACGTTCCATTTCAGTAATCACTAAGATGTCATAAAATGTTAAATGGCAAATATTAACCCATGTATGCCTAGCGTCTAGAAAAAAGGCCTTGGCAATCAGCATAGACCCAGATTTGACGCCGCATGATGCGGCGCCTCATCTGGGTCTGCGCTGTTTGCTTTAAGGAATTTCTGTAAGAAATATTGTAAATATAGAAATAAATATACTAGACATCTCTAATTTTGGAAATAAATTGATCTAATTTAGAAGGATGGGAGAGTCCACTAGGCATAAATGGGTTAATTAGCCTAAAAATCAACGACAATCCGCACTATCTCAATTGTGTGTGTAAACTTTTCAGTTTTCCTTCAAGACCATATCACTAAAATGTTTACCTCAGATTGCGCTGTTACACCAACATTCAAGTACAACCCGTGTTACATTTTTTTTTCTCTCGTTAAATGAGACGGTCTGGGATAAGCTATTGCGTATATAATGGGTGTGATATAGATCACACTATATATTTATATTGTGTATCAACACAGGGGCTGAAAGCGTGGCCTACACGCCATGTCCACCGGAACTGCACGGTCACTTCGAGTACTACATGGAGAAGCCGGGAACAACGCAATGCAACGACACGGACCTAAACGTGACAGATCACATGGACGGCTGCACGGACAGAACCAAGCTGTCCATTACGTCGACGTGCCCGACTTCCCCGGTGTATGCGAGTAAGTATAAGGCTGTTATTTAATTGATGTAGATCTGTAATATGATTGATTAAGATGACATGTTCGCCAATTAAAAAAAACACGATCTTCTGAGTTTCCAATTGATTAATATTTAATTGCAGATCTTCTTTTTAAGCAATGCAGGTGTCCATTTAATTATTTAATTTAATTTGATTAATGATCACATGCAGACTGACAATTCATTTAAATGCCTTGTCATTTGGCGGTCCAGACATGTCTTTGGAATTTAATGAAACAGTTTTCCGCACAGTGCATTCATAACAGACTCAAAACAGTTTTAATTCAAGTATGCAATTTGCATGTCATGTGGTAATCGCATGAAATAAATTACCTTTACAAAAAATCTATTCCTTCTATTATTCATCAGCTATCTGTAATATTAATGTCGTATTGCATATTATCTCATGTGTATCTCTCTGGGAGAGGAACCAGATAAAGGTGTAAAAACTTGTATTGCATCCCATCATGTGTTATGCAAATAAATATGTTTTAACTTCTGACAATTCAAAATGATTTACCGAACTTTCCCAGAATCCTCAGTAACAAATTATGAAATAGCTAAACAATAAATCTTCATGACAATGACATTTTCATGACATATTTTGCTGAGATGAAATTGTAAACAGTCCACTGGTGTCTATCTAGGCGAGGAAACTTCCAAGGACGGTTGATATTATAGTACTAACAGCATCTGGAACCTTTTCATGTAACGCAAAGTTAATATTATAAAAGCGAAATTTGAAATCATGTTAGCCAAAACAAGTGGCTTTTTGGCTTACTTAAAACTTTGTCCCGCGGATTACTGTGTTCAGTTGCTTACTTCAATTTGAAACAAATCAATTTGAAACAAATTTCTCACTTATATGGGATATACAAACGCTTATATTATCTGCGTTCGGATGAATAAATGCCTTCTGTGATATCTCTAGCTATATCAGTAAAATGAGAAATTAAGGTCTGCGAACAATCATCTTATGGCTTCATCTGTGTTGTCTATTTTAGCTGGGAGCGTATACTGTGTAGCAATCGTGACTGTCGGAGCCGATAAATTTGTGCAGCTGTTCAATCCCCAGACTACTGCTGTCAATGACGCCACCACCTTCCGTTTCTCCTGCATGGTACCTTGTTTATACTTACAGTTTCAACTCGACGAAATTTACAATTTCAAATGAATTGTTGTTTAGGATTCAGTAAATGATTTTACTTCACACCAAGGTCGCTCAACTTGCATTCGTTTCAGTGTATATTATAGGATCATGTTATTTAACTCCTTTCTATTGTGTAGGATTCAGAATCGGCTTCAAACTTTTTGAAATTGTCAATTGACCATTTTGGCATGCGTCGCTTTGAGAGGAATCTGATTTCATTAAACATGAGTTGGCAAGTTGAGGTCTGTATTAAGGTTTAAGCGAAAAAACGTCAATCGGTTGACAAATACATGTTGTCTCTTTGGAAAACAAACATGAACATGTATGTTCTAGACATTTTTGTGATGGTTTCGGTTTCATACGATACAGGCAGTGCAAGTCTAGTGGTTATAGGTAAGAGCTCAATCATATTTGTGGCGTGTTCTGAGAAAACTGGGCAAAATGCTTGTGCGTAAAGTGGAAGAAACCGTAAATTTTACATAGTTTGTTTGGATATGCTAAATATGAATAAGTGCTGTTTTTTTTGAAGACGGTCTTTCAAATTAGTCTAAAGCGGTCTCAGTGTAATTATCTTATCTATCAGTATTTTTATTCGTTTGCCGCAATCATCGGAAACAGTATTACAACGCCCGTTTGTGAAAGGTTTTTAAAGGTTGCCGTCAAATAACTTCGTCATTTTCGGACAAAAGCTGCATTGTGATTCGATAATTCGTCCAAAGCACAAGTTGTTCACAATTGTTTAACTCGTTAAGGTTGATGCAAATTGTGCGTAATTAGCCCGACAGTTCATACCACACCGTTGAAATTCAGAAAAGTGTTATTATAAGTAATTACGTGTTATTATCCATAGTTAACCATTATTCGATTCTTTAACAACGCCTTCTTTGCGGAGGTTATTGATTGTAGAGATTATACTCGTATTGCTTTTATCCTTCGTAGAGCAATTAATTCCGGATGTCATTGGCATTGAGTAGCCATGCAAAGTTATTCATTTGTAATTTATAGTGTAACGTGAAGATTGTTTTACATTGAAAACTGGCATGTCAATGTTTACGTAAATTGACAGACCCGAACATTTTATGATAATTTAATTTAAATATATAACGATATTTGACGTATATTTTTGACTGAAATCAAATATACCATTGCTATTAAAATGCAAAATGATTACAATTATTTTATAAAAGGGGTGAATGAAGTCTTTATAAGTCAGTTTTTTGAAGATGACAAATGTATCATGATAGGCGTCGATGAAAAATAATGATGTGCGAGTGAGTAGCAGTTAACGTATTGTGAGGGCATGCACGAACAAAGTAATTTAAGGGCCTTAACACTCAAACAACGGTCTGAAAATGGACTGTGTATGCTACAGGCGATCTCTAACGGTGGTGTGAGCGCCACGGTTGTCCATAGCAACTGCAGCTCGACAATGTCCTCGTCCACGATCGCTACTTATGGCACACAGGTCATCGGATGGAAGCTGGTCCTCAGAGCTGTCGGTAAGGACCGCGATGCCCGTTTCATTAGTGTTTTTAGTGCCAGAATATATCATATTCATCAGCCAGATAGATTGCGAGTGTCTTTTTCGAAGGACCATTTGATGCTTAGGTGTGTCCATATGCACCTGTTTGCTACTTAAAAAAACACACCAAAAAAACCCACAAACCAACACATATTCACTAGCTTAACATAGCAAAGGCATTTTCTATCGTAACGGAAGTTGAATGACTATTCGTTTATATATATGACTGGTGTCAATGTTGCAAGTTTCAATACGATTCTTTTGTGTTGGTTGCTGAATGAGGTTCTATATATTAACGACCTCTTATAAATGAAAATACCGCTATTCAAAGTTGGCATTTATATATAGGGCTTGGAATAAGACCATTTTGGAGTCAAACGGCGTTCGACATTTCGTTTCAAAGCAACATCATGAACATGTGTCATTGTATGTACCGTTGTATGCATGTATAGAGCACTGACACGTTTGGCAGGTCGATCTATGTATACCCGTATGCATGCATTCGGATATGCTATGTATTAAAGCTATCAAGAAGCGTCCATTTTTTTTTTCCTTTAATCTAAGTTTGGCCAGTATGATGAGTACATACTTTACAACGAACTTGAAAGTCGCTTCATATAGACTTGTCGTTCATCACAATAATTTAAAGGACGTTTTTTAAAAGTATAAGGTGTCATGAGACAGCGTGCATTTCATTGAAATATTTTGAGTATGACCTATATTTCACCTCATTTGATTTTGTATACGAAACGTTTGATCGTATTTGCCATTGAAATAAATAATTTAATTTTTTTTTTAAATCTTCCTTTTGTCCGATTACAATAGTAAATCCAATTAAAAGATCCATTTACAAATCGATTAAAACCGGTCATTGTTATGCCTTCGGGTTTCAATCATATATTCAACTGGCATTTAAATGAGTTATATTTTCAGACTGACAATGCGCGTTATATCCGTTTGTTTTGTTCTCGTTGCCATACGTTTATTGAATACGACTTTCATTCGCCCAGTGAACATGCCAGGGCTCTGTTCGTGTATTTTATGTATAACCTTTGTATCCTTCCCCGTATTTTATAATATGAATGCCGTTTTCTAGATTATAGACTTCGACTATTTTATTCGCTCTGTGAAATTTAATATAACGGTATCAATTAAATTCTATTGTGATATATAAAGCAACATAGACACAGCTTATTATTTAATATACTGTTAATACATGCAAATTCAGGATTTTATATCAATATGTATTCAGTCAATATGATTCTATAATAAGATCACATGCATCCGTAGTATTATTCAACAGGTTGAGGTATGTTAGAAAGCAAAAATGTAGAGTTCTATATAATGCTCCATACATTTATTATTTTACATATATATTTTACCCTCGGAATAGCGCTTCTTTGTGAAGAAGAAAAACTAGGTGCCACACTATCTAACAGTTAAATCTAATCATAAGGTTGCGGTCAAACCTTCCTAAAGACGATAAGCAACTGCTATGTTTAAAATTGTCGATATGAATAATGTACTTTTTACGTTCATAGGAATTCTCGAAATTTATATTACAAAACAGCTTTATATTGTATCGATTACCAGACAACCACAATTGTTTATACTGATGAGTTAATCTCTGGACATATTTGGATTATCACCATTTCTATTTTCACCAATTAACTCTAACCCTTTAGAATATAACGATTGCTTGACCATGTTGTCCAATGTATTGGTCAAATACTGTCATAATAGAGCATTGATTGCATGACAAGGTCGGATGAACTGATCATGATCTTTATTGAGTTATCCTAACTGCATTAATACAATGCTTTTGCGGCCGCTTTATATGGTTTAAGGACACCGACCTATGTCGTCCAAAACTGCATCATTNATAATATGAATGCCGTTTTCTAGATTATAGACTTCGACTATTTTATTCGCTCTGTGAAATTTAAAATAACGGTATCAATTCAATTCTATTGTGATATATAAAGCAACAGATGTTTGCTGAACTTTCAGGAATCGCATGCATGCATATATCTGCACATTTTCTATACGCTTATCATTGTAATTCATTTCAATGTTTTATTAAAGTCTTATTCGCAATACATAAATTAAAATACATATAAAAAGTACAGTTAAATGTATGCGACCAATCATAATATGATTTATAAGAGACTAAATAATTATATACATCTACAACTCTTAAATATCAATTTACTGCCACATGGTGAAAGCTTACTTCTATTAAACTTAGTTATTATATCTAAGACTATGTGGTATTATGTACACTTGTCAATATTGTTCATACATTAAAATACCACTTGCTTCTTAAAACCTAGACTAGTCTATAAACTATTTTACAAATCTACAGCTGTACAGCATAACACTTAGGTATATACAATTCATTTTGGATATAAAATATTCCTTCTTTCTTTAAGAATACTAAAGCAGGATTTGGATGATATATATATAGCACCCTCTCATCTGTAAATATTTATTTAAGTTTTTCAGTATCTGACATGTTGTGACAATTCGAAGTTTCAATAACAATGTCCATTTGACTTTTCCTGATATTCACATATAAAGGACAATGAAAAAGTACATGTATCTTATCCTCCATTTATGGGCCCAAAATCGATATATGTATATAAACTGTATATTAACGAATAAAATTTCCCTTACGAAGTTGTTTCGAAATAAGCTTTATCAGTAACGATACATATATTGAACGTAACAGGTTTTAATCTATCACAACGAACTTTATCAAGTACATCTTAACGATACGGAAAATTATTAAGTTTTTCTTTTCCTTTTCAGTTTACTGTCGTAAGTACTCCAATTTTATGTGTGTGTATATTATTATAAGTTTTTTTTACAAAATTGTTAGTACAATAGAGTCAATAGTTCAATGACATTGCGTTTAGGTTCAAACACAGTTTTATTGTGTTTTCTCATCTTAGTCCAAAAACTTTTTGATAAATCATAAAAGGGACATTCAAACCATTGCTTTTGATAATGTTCAAACACCATGACGTCAGTTTCTATTTTATATTAAATTGTATTAAGTAAGATTTGTAAAGCGTTTTGTACTAAAAGGTGCAAAGCTCCATCTATTCAATACGCTGTGCATATATTTTGTTAACCCTTTGCATGCTGGGAAATTTGTCGTCTGCTAAAATTAGCATTTTCTTTGATTTTTTTCAAATAATACTATCAGAATANTAAACAATTAGAGTAGTTTTAAAAAAGATTTATAAATTGCACTGTGCATATATTTTATTAATTATATGACAATCGTCAATACATTTACATAAATTGACAGTATTTTCTGGTGTAGATCTACCTTTATATTTATTGATCGGTGCAATTATATTAAGCGCATTAAAAGTAAGCATTTACGTATTTTGTACAGCTGGGTAATAGAAGGATATCCGTTATGCTATCGGTATGTGATTGTGAGCCTCATGATTCGTAATATACATAATTAAATTATATTTTAATAGATTTATAAATTAATATTCAAGTCGAGGCAGTATATGGGGAGGGGGTTGGGGTGGCAGGTCCAGATAGGGGGTTGGTGGTGGTAGATCCTTGGGCATGCCCCCACGGAAATTGTGTTTACCTTGAACATCTCTATACTTCTAAAAATAGCCCGATTAATAACGTTTTATTATTATTAAATCCTTTGGTGATTAATCTAATTAAACATGATAATGTTCAGTAAATACTGAAAAAGAAACAATCTAGAATATGGGTTTATTCATTGTTCATGCATGTTTGAGAGATTAATAAATGATGGGGTCGGACATGGACTCGATAATAGCCTTACAACACGCTAATGGCCCGCATGCTTAATCATAGGCCGGGGAAATAGTCGAGTCCTGTCCCGGCTCCGCTATTTATTAACCTCTCATTGACACGTGTATACCCCGAACCGGCCTGTTTACCTTACTGCGCTACGGTGAATCGGAAGCAACGCGGTAAAAAAAAACAACAAAAGAAAGGTCACCTAAATCATCTGTATATTTTCTCGGGTCATGCATCAACGTATCGAACGTCCAATAGCAGTACATAATATATATATATGTTGTTTAGCACTACGACGCATGTGCTTAACACAGCGANTGACCGACACATCTTGTTAACAAAAATGTATGTTAACAATTTTCGGTTTCGATGGACTTTAACCAAGTATGGTGTGGTTAAAAAATCCCATAGCGGTGCACACATTTTAGTCCATAAATACAAACTGTTAATTTTATAAGATCTTTTACGAATGCCATTGCTTATATCTGATTGTACGATCTAAGATTTATACGGCGTAAACAAGCTGCTTGGCGAAACCTATTTTTTTGACAAACCGCAAACTTATTTTCGTATTTTTTCAGGTTTTGTTTTCGGAAAGGTCTGCTCCATTCGATCATTATATATCTCTTGATTAGTTATACACGAACTACAATTAACTTNGGAAAGGTCTGCTACATTCGATCATTATATATCTCTTGATTAGTTATACACGAACAACAATTAACTTTAAAACTGATGTTATATATAAATTTGGTAAATGTCTGCAAGTAATTGGATAATCTAAAAAATGTAAACGAAAAAGTTAAGCCGACCCACCTTCCATATGCTTTCGAGGTAGCTAACATGCATCTATTTTCTTTTATCCAAAGTTCATTGAAATGGACGTTTAACACTTAAATCGGAATTTCAAGTTTCAATTACGTGTATTAAGAATCAAAAGGCTAGATATAGGTTATTTAATGTTCAGTTAGCAGAAGAAACGTGCAAAAAAAAGCCATGAATTGTATGAAATTTGAATAAAATCTCGCACTGATGGATACTGTTCATGCACTTCCCCTAACACCTCCGTGATTATCTTATCTCGACGAAAGGTCAAACATTGTGTGTTCCATGCGCAATCCAAAATGCACGTGTTGTTTTCATCCCTTAGAGGGCGGTTGCACGTGGCCCACTGCGTTCAAAAACACGACATGGGAGGGCACTGACGGGACGCTGACGTTTGCTACTGATACGCTGACTGGGTTCAACGTTGACGTCAGAAGCGTCGATCCAAGTGTCAGCAGCGTGTCCAAGTGGGAATGCCTCAGCACTGCCTACGTNACGTCAGTAGCGTCGATCCAAGCGTCAGCAGCGTGTCCCAGTGGGAATGCCTCAGCACTGCCTACGTTGACATCGATGGAATTTTACTTCTGAAGTGAGTGATGTGTTTACAATCTTATGGACATTTATGGAGTACAATATTGAATCGGCTCAATTGTTTTCACTACAGTTGCGTTAATTACATCCTTATATTTTCTGAACAACTCGATTACGCAATTCGTTAGTCATCTCGATAAAGAAATTCCTGAACTGAAATATGGTTTAAAATGACAACTTGTGTGAGATCCTATATTTGTCCTACCACTAATTTTTTCTAAAGAAACCCCGATTGGGTTTAGATTCACACAACCCTCAAACTTTATACGACCCTTAGACTTAGATATTTTCGCACAATAAGACATTTTTCATTTTCAAGCGTACGATAAAGACGTCTGACACTCGTTGTTATTTTATACAACACTTGATTTGACTCCGCCAATGAATTCTCCGAAGGCTCGCTTCCTAAGACAATTCATTGGTTAATAAAACACGTGTATGGTATGAAATGAGAGCTTGTGATCCTTGTTCTTTGAGACTCGTTCTGAGAAAACTGGGCTTAATGCATGTGCGTAAAGTGTCGTGAAAGGCTTGTATGGGACGACACTTTCCGGTTTATGGAAAAGAAGTCTCTTCTCAACGAAAATCCAGTTAAGGCGGAAAGTGTCGTCACAGATTAGCCTGTGCGGATTGCACATGCTAAGAGGGGACGACATTTTACGCACATGCATAAGGCCTAGTTTTCCCTGAAAGAGAGGCATGCCTTTTTTAATGTATTGTTCAGGTCCACGCAAGTGTTCAAGCACATCAACGGTCTGCATATGGCTTACCTGTGTCTGACGTTGAAGAATGTGTCCACCCTGGAGGCGTATTACTTCTATCGGGCACACGGTGGGTTTGTTGATCAATGCATGTGCGTAAAGTGTCTTTCCAGGTTAGCCTGTGCAGTCCGCACAGAGTAATCATGGACGACACTTTCCACCTAAACTGGATTTCCGTTTAGAAGAGACTTCCTATAAACTAAAAATTCCATAAAAGCGGAAAGTGTCGTCCCTGATTAGCATTTGCGGACTACACAGGCTAAGCGGGGCGAAACTTTACGCACACGCATTAAGCTCATGTTTTCCAGAGCACGGCTTAATATATAATGGACATCCGTAATGTTATCTGCTTTTTTTGCGAATTGAAACCGATTTTGTAATCGAAAATGATACAAAAATATTTAAGGTCATTACATACAACTATTATGAATCGCGCTAGGTCTCGACATACCAGATGTATGTTTGTGACTGTTTATGCATAACAGCGCAAGAAACATCCCTGAACAATGAGCGCATTAAGATTAGCCAGACGGGCAGCTACGCCTCCAAGGGACAGATCTGCGGTGTCGCCCCACCAGTGCACGAGTTTCACTACATGGTCAAGAAAGGTAGCAAGTGGAGACTTATGAGCCTCACTCTGTGAAAAGGGGGCTTAATGCATATGCGTAAAGTGTCGTTCCAGACTAGCCTGTGCAGTCCGCACAGGCTAACCAGGGACGACACTTTCCGCTTTTATTGTATGTTTCGTTTAAAGGAAGACGAAAATCCATATAAGGTGGAAAGTGTCGTCCCTGATTACTGGTAGCCTGTGCCGACTGCACGGTATAATATGGGAAGACACTGTACGCATATGGATTTAACCCCCTTTTCTCGGAGCGCGGTCCATATATATTGATATTGTATCATTTCGACATTAACGCGCATTCAAATGCACAAGGATAAATAGTTCCGCGAAGTTCTCATATGGGCACAATTTATCCTTTTTTGTGGTTTGGGTATTCATGCTTGCTACTGGTCTGTATATTGCGCAATGTCCCAACAGCAATTAGCATGACTATGTATTACTGAGTGTAC